>JAAEAF010001564.1:0-192363 GCA_011037195.1 Triatoma infestans | reverse complement strand
GGAGGGTTCGCAAGATACCTTCATAGGCGCCGAACCCTTCTGCGGCTAGTCCAGGAGCCTAATTCAAACTTCTATCAAAGGTTGGATAGAAGAACAGCGTCTGCTTTGGTGGGAGAGAACATCAGGACAGAGGCAGGCAAAACTCTTTATCAAAAGACATTTGCCTAAATTCACCAGGGATCTACTGAGCCATAGCCGAAGGGATACAAGGCCAGTGGGTTTGCTAACTGGGCATTGTAGAACCATTGTAGACATACACCAACTACAACTTGCAGATAGCGCGGTATGCCGATTCTGCAAGGCGGAGGAAAAGACCCTGGTGCACATTCTTTGCGAGTGCTCCGGTCTGGCGAGGACAAGGTTTCTTCAATTGGGGTCAGTCAATCCCGAAGCTATGAGCTTCATGGCAGAACCGCTCTCAGCTTTGCTAGGCCTGATTAGGAGGACGAAGCTGGGGGATGTGCTATAATTTTAAGGGATCCACAATAGACCTCGTCTGGTAGGGCGCAGTGGAATGAGCCCTCCCCCGTTTTTATTCTATTCTATTCTATCCTAGTCTTGACTAATTTCTCAAAAATCCGGTGTAAGCCTATCGGTCTTACATCCCATGTCCTCTCCGCGATTCTCTTGCACTGCCAAAATTTTCTTCGTGCTCTCGTGTAGACATAATGTAGGACACGATTTCAATTTATTGTTAATGAGTAACCTCACTACACAAAGTAAAATCCTTGCCGAAGAGCCAAGAGTACTGAGCCCTTCTAATTTTTCTCTTCTTACTAAAAAAAACTACAGAGCACTTCCTGCACCAGTACTCCACATGTGGCAATGCCAACTGAATTAGATCACTTACCTCACTCAGGTACTTACCAGTGATAAATGCCACTCTATTATCAATGCATCTTCAAATAGAACCCTCTACGATTCATATTTCAGAGGAGATCATTATAATGTGGCACAGAAGATATGGTGATAGGCTCCCTCCTTGAGGAGCCTATGTAAAAAAAAAACCCTGGGATCGCTTTTGTTTTTTTTAATTTTGTGGAAAATGGTCATTATTTTATGCCAACAAAATGCTAAATATTTAGAAGCATGTAGTATATTTGTATATTCAGGGAAGAGATTAGCTCAGTGGAAGCGCGTTGGACTTCTGCGCGGAGGCCCGGTTTCGAGTCCTGCAATCCTTAGATTTTCTCTTTCTAGGAGTTTCCACCATTCACTGACCGGAGGCCGGCAGTGCTCTGAGAAGCCTTCAGGTGCCAATGATCATTAATCTTTTTGGCTGTCAAGGGAGTTATCTATTAAAAATGGTTATATCATTATGAATAATAGATCAATTTTTATTATTTACATAAATAAATACATATTTTGTGTAAACTAAAATAAGCAATGATATTAATGGCAAAGACACATGGGAAGAGAGAGACCTGAACGAACATGGGTTATAAAATAGAAGTAAACAGAAATGTTGGTCGAGACAGGAATACAGGCTGGCGATCTATATAAGGATAATACAAGTATCCTTAAAGGAGTTAGAATAATACATCTATATGGTTGAAGGAGAGCATCCTACTAGTAGATAGCGTTATTTAATGGCCTCCTATAAATATCATATAGACAGAGTATAAGACCGTATGGAACAGCTCGCTGCAATTGCTTTACTTTAAGCAATATCTATGTATCTGCGCTTGTATTATTCAATGTAGTTGCCATCTTCAAATAAACTAACTTCGATATTTCTATTCAATACTTGTTTCCAAATACACAAATATATAAAATAAAGCCGAATAATTTTTTAAATGGTGGAAAATGGAATGGCCGGCCATTAAATAACTAATATTTTTTTAAATCAGCTGCTTTATGTGACAATTATTGCACACTAGTGTTCCTGTTTATTTCTTCCATACCGCTAATTTGTTAGAATTTGATCGCAATGTTGATGACATACGAAATTGCTAGCGAGAAGGTATAAATAAACAAAGTTATAAAAGTCTAAATGAATGTGAAAAAAAAAAAAATAGAAAAGATAAACTATAATAAAAGCTAACCACCGCTAAGCAGCACTTCCAGTTACCTACTATACGGTTTTGACTGTTGGTACTTTCTCTAACTCCTAGTAACAGGAAGTATTGTAATCGTGACAAATTTTCGATATTGAGTTTTCACCGGAAGTACTTGTTTTGGGGTCTCCTGAGTCAAAAAAAAGTGGTTTTAGAAACTAATCTCTGTATCATATATGTGATCAGCGTAACTCTAAAACGAAAGTCGCAGAAAGTACTCGTACAAACTTGATATTCCATTAAGTATCACCATGGGACCCGACAATAAGTTATGGTGTCAAAATTACCGAATAAGTTATTCACAATTTTTGCGATTTTTTTTAAACTTTGTATGTAAACTACATAAGCAAAGCTCTGGAAAGGTTGGTGGACAGATGATATATCAGGGATGAGGTCTTGTGTGTAAACCCCCTAAGTGCCCGCCAATACGCTTATCAACCAGGTAGGTCGGCTGAGGCCGCACTGGTTGATCTTAACAGGCTGCTATCAAAATCCTTGGAGGATAAGGAAATTGTGGTAGCCACCTTTTTGGACATTGAGGGCGCATTCAATAATGTCTCGCTCACCTCGGTCATCAACTCCCTTCATAAAAGAGGAGTACCAGCAGCGTTATGCGGCTGGATGGAGTCTGGCCTAAGTAATCGAATTAACATTTCGACAATAGGTTAGACCACCCTTAGGGTAAAAGTAGGGAGGGGGTGTCCGCAGGGAGGGGTCTTGTCCCCTCTGATGTGGACTCTGGTCGTTGATGACCTCCTCCACCAACTATCTGCGGATGGCTTTGACTGTCTAGGCTACGCAGACGATTTGGCGATCGTGGTAAGAGGCAAATACCTTACTACGATTGCAGAGCGGGTGCAAGCAGCTCTAAACCTGGTTAGGAACTGGTGTAGGGAGGAGGACTTGTCCATAAACCCCCATAAAGCCGTAATAGTTCCTTTCACATTGCGCCACAAGTTGGAAGGCCTTAGGCCACCATTACTGGGCACACTCCGGTTCCATTTGCGACGAAGGCTAAGTACCTTGGTGTTACTTTCGACCGAAGACTCATTTGGAATCAACACATTGACAAAATTTCTCACAGGGCCGATGCGTCGCGAGCATGCCTGGGTTCCACGGGGGCCATGAAGATCACCCCGACTGCGGCGGCGGAAGTCCTCCTCAATTTGCCGCCATTACACATTCTCGTTCTAGGCGAAGCCAGCATGGGAATACATAGGCTCCTGCAGGGGCCGCCTCCCATCACCTCTAGGCATGATCGTAATAACCAGAAGTTGATCGAGGAAATCAAGGGATGCCAACGGATAGGATGGTTCCTACGTATTTCTTCGAAAGGAATTTCGATATTGTCATACCGAGCAGAGGTGAATGGGGCTGTGACCCACCTCTGTTCGGTAACTCGATCTGGTATACAGATGGATCCAAAACTCCGACTGGGGTCGGAACGGGGGTCTACGGGGGCAGGCCTAAAGTTCAAATTAAGGCCAGCCTAGGGAAGTACGCCACGGTCTTTGAGACTGAAGTTGGCGTTGCAACTCTGCGCTAGGGAGATTATAAGGCAAAGGATAGTGGGTAGAAGAGTGGCCATATACTCCGACAGTCAGGCAGCCCTGAAGGCACTTTCCTCACACCAAGTGGTCTCAAGACTGGTGTGGGACTGCCTACTTGCCCTCACCGAGGTGGGTACTCGGAACAAACTGACACTCGCCTGGGTGCCGGAACATGCGGAGTTCCTGGGCAATGAGAGGGCGGGTGTCCTAGCGAGGGAGGGAGCGTAGGATACGTTTATAGGCCCCGAACCCTTCTGCGGCTTGGGGGTTGGGTAGAAGAACAGCGTCTGCGTTGGTGGGAGGGAACACCAGGACGGAGGCAGGCAAAGCTCTTCATCAAAAGACATTTGCCTATATTTACCAGAGACCTACTGAGCCAGACCCGAAGGGATATAAGGTTAATTGTGGGTCTACTAACAGGGCATTGTAGGCTGAACAACTTGCGGATAGTGCGATATGCCGATTCTGCAAGGTAGAGGAGGAGACCCCGGCGCACATCCTTTGTGAGTGCGCCGGCCTGGCGAGGATTAGGTTTCTTCAATTGGGGACGGGCAATCCCGAAGCTGGAAGCTTCATGACGGAGCCGCTCTCAGCTTTGCTAGGATTGATTAGGAGGGCAAGGCTGGGGGCTGTTCTGTAACTTAAGGGGATCCACAATAGACCTCGACTTGTAGGTCGCAGTGGAATGAGCCCCCCCCCCCCCCCCGCTTTTTATTCTATTCTATGTAAACTACAATTTTTATTTATAATGTTTACTCCAGGAAAAATGCATTTCAAGGCACTTTTTGGTGAGGAGTGGGATTAGGTTTTCCTTTAAAGTGTTATTTCAGTTTATTTCACATTTCTATCAACTAAATAATATTAATTATAATTAAATATGTTGCTAAAATTCCAAGTTTGAAGAAAATCAGATGACCGGAAGTGCGTTTTTTACTGAAAAGTAATTTTCAGTTTTCTGCTATTCTCTCTAAAAAGGGCTCCAACAATTTTCTTTAAACAAATTATGTAAACTACACATCTAAAGTGCTACAGCTTTTATTTGAAACATTTCTCCAGGTAAACTCATTTAAGAAGGAGGTTTTTGTGTAGGGGGTAGGGTTATGTTTGCTTCTGAATTGCTATCTCTATTGATTATACAATTCTACCAGCTAGACAAAATTAATTAGAAATAAATTTATTAATACCCAGTTTCCGAGAAATCAGAAGTGCGTTTTTACTGAATAGGTTTTTTCAGTTGACGCGAGTTTTCACCGGAAATATCCGTTTTGAGGTCCCCTGAGTCCAAAAAAGTGGTTTTTAGCAAATGGTCTGCGTGTGTGTGTCTATGTGTGTTAACAGTATAGCTCAAAAACGAAAAACCGTAGAGGGTTGAAACTTGGTATTACGTTTAGGTATCACCATAAGATCTGCCGGTGCGTTATCTGTCAAATTTCCTCAACCGGAAGTACCACTTTACTACTTGTTTTTTTTTACGTTTTTGCGATTTTCTCTAAACTTGTTATATCAACTACACATACAAAGAGCTACAACTTTTATTTGAATCATTTCTCCAGGAAAATTCATTTAAGGGCAGTTTTGGGAGAGGGGTGGGGTTAGGTTTTCTTCTAAAGTGCTATTTCAGTTTATTAGACAATTCTGTCATCTAAATAATGTTAATTAGAATTAAATATGTGGTTGAAATTTCGAGATTGGAAAAAATCGGATAACCGGAAGTGCGTTTATTTTAACACTTTACTGAATGTTTTTTTTCCACTTTTTTGCGATTTTCTCAAAAATGGCTCCGACGATTTTCTTGAAACTTGGTATATAAACTAAACATACAAAAGATACATCTTTTATTTAAAACATTTCTCTGGGAAAATTCATTTAAGGGCACTTTTCAGAGAGGGGTGGGGTTACAGCTTCCTCTAGAGTGCTATCGTAGTTGATTATATAATTCTATCATCCAAAGAAAATTAACTAGAAATAAATAGATGCCCAAAATTCCGAGTTTTAAGAGAATTAGTAAACCGGAAGTGCCCTTTTACTGAACAGGTTTTTTAGTTTTCGACGAATTTCTTTAAATTTGTGTACACAAACTATAACATTTGTCAATTATAATTTTGAGAACAGGAGTAAGAGAAAGTTGTGTGAGTGTTTCACACCAGATTTTTTTTATTATATAACCCACTTTTTTTGATATAAAAGGAAGGAAATATCCAAGGAATTAATTAAGATCTTAATTGTTAAAATTTCTTTTTAATAAAGCTGCCCTTACTTATATAGTTAGTGGAAAGTCACATTACTTGCATTGGTTTTAGGAGCAGATAGATCAATGCAGACCGCATTATAGTACTACGATCATGTCCGGAAATATTGTATTGTAATTTGTAAAAATACCTAGCCTTTCTGATTTTCAAAATCCACCTAAAATAAATAAAAATATTCAAAGTTAAAAAAATTTCTCGACAGTATTGTTGTACATTGCTTTACACTTAAAATGAAGTGACCAATAATATGTAGTGAAAACAGCATTAGAAAAATATGCTTGTATTAAAGGCCATCTGTATGTATATAGCACAGTGGACTGGGGGAAATATGCCAACCATTTATGGCATTAAACTGATATTTATAGCCTTAAGGTTTTATTTTTAAAAAAAGTTTTTCTAGTACATTTTTTTTTTAAGTGTATTTGAATTTATGGTATCGAATATTATAAAAAAAAAAAAAATATATATATAAATGAAAGATTGACCTTATTTTTAAAGGATAGCCTACAAAACAATAGTCGTATTTCCGCTCATACTCATTTTTTATTACTTTCTGTGGTTATTATTATTATTATTATTATTATTATTATTATTATTATTATTATTATTATTATTCTACGGGTGGGCTGTACCCCAGCACCACAGCCAACAAAGGCTTATTGTGCCATGCCCAATAATTTCTTGTAAATGAATCCTCCCCTCCTGAAGAGTTTAAGGGCTTTCACCACCAGATCATCTTGCGTTACTATCTCCTCAGGTCGCAACGTACCAAAGATTTCGTATCGCAATTTAGTTATTGTAAAGCAATCAAAGAGCAGGCGGAGGGGGGCCGTCTCCTCCTCCTCCTCCTCCTCCTGACATAGTCTGCACAAGGGTTTCGCGCTTATGAGCTCCACCTTGTGCAGACGCTTCCTGAACCTACCATGACCAGCAAATTGCCCCGCCACCAGGGAGATCTGGTTCCTACCCAGGCCTAAGGGTCATGTTGGGTTGGTCCTTCTTTTACACAGTCCTGGCATCATCCTTTTACTGTGTAGAGTCCCTGGGCTCTCCCTCCCCTTAGAGCGCCTCATGCTTGTTTCGAAGCCAGTCTCCGATCGCTGGACGGACCGTTCCAGCGGCTATCCCCAGGACAGGCTCTGGACCATTGAACGGAGTATTTGCCCCGTTCCTGGCCAGTTGGTCAGCTGTCTCGTTACGCTCACTCCCTGCCTGTGCTTCAAAACCTAATATCACCTGTGCCTTATTGTGCCTGGAGAGTCTCGTCAATGTCACATTCCTTAGTTAGGTGGTTCTGTAAGCCTCTAGGGCTTTCAGTGCAGCCTGTCCTAGCAAATGCGTATAACTTTGCTCCTTGGAGCTCTACACAGGTTCTCCTCGGCACAGACCTTGATGGTAAACACCTCAGCCTGGAATATTGTAGAGTATCTGCCCAACGGCCTCTCAATTAGTACCTGCGGGCTCATCCCACACACTCCTGCTCCAGTTCCACAGTCCATCTTAGAACCATCTGTGAACCACAGAACATCAGTGGTCTCTCTTCAGAACGCATAAATCTTTCGTCTTTTTTTTACTTTCTCTACTCCCAGTAAAAGGAATTATTGCCATCGTGTCAAATTTGCGAAATTAATATTTCACCGGAAATACATATTTTGAAGTCCTCTGAGAACGAAAAAAAAATGTACTTTAGCGAATTGATTGTGTGCGTGAGTGTAAACAAAATATAAAAAATATCCCAAAAAAATGAAAAGTCGCCAGAAGCTAAAACTTGGTATTCCGTTTAGCTTGCTACTAACACCGCATCTGAACCGAAGGTTTCGGACAAAATCCATCTACCGGAAGTGCAGCTTTACTGACTTTTTTCTCACACAGTTTTTCATGATTTTCTTTAAACTATATTAAAAAATCCCTTCAACTTTTATTTGATACAATTTCTTGGGAATATGCTGGGATAACAGTAGCGTTTAGCCTGTAAAGTACCACTTCAATACAATGTATAGTCCTGCCATCTTATTATGCATTAGAAGCTTGACTAGGGGGTCGCCTCCGCGTGGTGCATCCTGGGTAACTCAAAGTGATCTACATGTGCGGAGCCGTGGCAAACGAAGCTTGTCTCCTGGTCCTCCAGATTGGGAGTGTGGCCAACCGCAAAAAATGTAAGGGTTACGAATCCAAAAACTAGAAAAAATCTAGTGAATACCGTCAAACTAGGAAGGTTGCGCTGTTTAGGTCACCTCCACGGGAAGAATAAAGAGAGAACTCTCCGAAAGATTTATGAAAATCATCCAGGCGGCAGAAGACTAAGGGGACTGCCAAGTTTGAGATAGCTGCAAGGTGTGGAGGCAGACTTGCCGAAAATAGGTGTTAGGCAAAAAAGAGTGTTAGATCAGGATGGTTGGGAAAATTTTTTCAAGGAGACCAAAGTCCTACAAGGGCTGTAGAGCCATGGGAAGAAGAAGCTTGACTAGAATCCAAAATTTGAAGAAAATCAGTTAAGCTGAATTGTGATTTTACTCAACTCAACTCAACTCAACTATGGCACTACGGCCCATGTAGGACCTTGGCCTCCGCCAATACCCGACCCCAAGCTTCTCTATCTAGAGCTTTTCTTCTCCACTGTCTTATGTTCAGCTCCCGGAGATCCTCCTCCACATCACCCATCCAACGCAGCCTAGGTCTCCCTCTCGGTCTACTGCCTCCAGGGTGACCCTCCAGCGCCCTTCGTGGTGCTCTCTCACTCTCCATCCTTTGCACGTGTCCAACCCAACGCAACCTTCCCTGCTTGACCACAGATACTATGTCCTCTTCCCCGTACAGCTCTCTTAACTCCGCGTTTTTTCGGCACCTCCAGACTCCATCTTGGCACACTGGTCCATAGACCGCCCTCAAAACCTTTCTCTCCCAGCGGTTCAATTTCAATTCGTCTGCATGCCTCAACGTCCACGACTCCGAGCCATACGTTACCACGGGTCTAAGAACTGACTTATAGATCGTCAATTTGGTCTTTCTTGACAGGGATCTATTATAGAATGTCCGTCTTAACGCTCCCAAACACCTGTTTCCGGCCGCTATTCTGTTGTCTATGTCGCGACTTACCTCATTTTTGTTAGTGAGGACGGCTCCTAGATATTTGAATTCTTTAACGCCCTAGATATTTGAATTCAAAACGGTGCTGGCCCGCGATTAACTCTCTGAAACATCTCGCGCGCCGAGTTGTGACCATGTACTTGGTCTTCTCCTCATTAATCTTCAGACCATAACTGACGGCGCCTTCAGCCAACTCCATAAAGGTTTCCCTAAGAGCAGCCTTTGGCCTCGCTATAATGGCTACATCATCTGCGTAGGCCAAATAATCAGACATTCTGTTATATATGTTGCCTCCGGGGTTAATCGTGCATTTTCGCATTGCCATTTCCAATACCAGGTTGAAGAGGATCAGGGACACCGGGTCTCCCTGCCTTAAGCCCATATTTATAGCGAACTCTGAGGAAATCTGACCTTGGATTGCTACTTTTGCCACCGTGTCTCTCAAGGTCGTTTTAACCAGTCTTATCACCTTAGCTTGGACTCCTAATGCTTTTAGCCCTCTGAATAGGCCAATTCGAGAGACCGAATCGTACGCCCTCTTAAAATCAACGTACAGTTGATGCAACTCCAGGCCGTACTCATAAAATTTCTCCATTACTGTACGCATTGTAAAGATATGGTCCATCGTCGATCTTGCACTCCGAAATCCAGACTGGTAATCGCCAAGCTCTCGCTCTGCTACTACTGATACCCTTTCTGTTATAAGTGCCGCCAAGATTTTATAGGTTACGCTCAGCAACGATATCTCGCATTTCAACCGGTTACCTTTTTTATAAACGGGGATAATTAAGGCAGTTGCCCATTCTTTTGGCATTTCCTCTCTCAACCACACATTTAGGATCAGGTTGTATAATTCTTCCTGAAGGCGTTCACCCCCTTGGCGAATCATTTCTATACAAATCCTATCCTCCCCTGGCGCTTTATTTCCTCTCATTCCTCCTAGAATCCTATCGAAATCTTCTCTCGAGGGCGGCTCCGCATCCTCTTCTTGTGAGATAGCTTCCTCGTCTATCCCCATAACCATTTCACCATCATTCCAAACTTCCCGGAAATAGCTCATCCATCTGTCCACAATATCCTCTTTCCCCAGTAGCAGCCTGCCGTCTTTCCCTTCTACACATCCCATCCTTGGCTGGTAACCCTCTTTCACATTTCTAATTTTCTTGTAGAACTTTCTACTTCTATGCTCTTCAAAATCTCTCTGCATCTGCTCTACTATCTCTCTTTCTGCTTCCCTTTTCTTTCTTCTGCACATGAGTCTAGCTTTTGCCCTCTTTTCCCTATAGTCCTGCGCACTTGCCCTTGTTTTCCTTATCAACATCCTTTTCCTTGCCTCGTTTCTTTCCTCTAACGCCCTAGCTACCTCCTGATCATACCAGTCATTTCTTGTTTGTTTTTTCCTGTCTCCCAGCGATTTCTCAGCAGCCGTCTGTATTATCTTTCTTAGCCTAATCCACTGGGTTCCCACCGCTTCTTCGCCTCTATCCATTATCTGTCTATCATCCTCTTCTTGGAACAGCCTTTCAACTTCCGTTCTAAAGCTTTCACTGACCTCCTCCTCCTTTAATCTTTCCGTAGCAAACTGCTTCCTCTTCTCCCCCCTTCCTTGCCCTCTAACTGCAATTTTTAGCCCCAATTGTGCCCTAACCAAGAAATGGTCAGAATCTATATCTGCTCCCCTATAACTCCTCACGTCACTAATACTCGTCGCATGCCGCGTCTCTATCAGGACATGGTCTATTTGATTTCTTGTGACACCATCTGGGGATACCCAAGTTTCCAAATGAATACTCTTATGTGGGAACATCGTACTCGCCACTCTCATATTCTTATCCCCCGCGAAGTCAATCATTCTTCTCCCATTATCATTTGTGATCTCATGTTTGCTATATCTACCAATGACTGGCTTGAAAACATCCTCCTTGCCTACTTTCGCATTGAAATCACCGAGCACTACTTTTACATCATGCCCGGGAACACCAGCAAACACTCGCTCCAATTCCGCGTAAAATTCCTCCTTTATATCCTCCTCCGCGTCCTCTGTAGGGGCATGTACACTTACCAACGTGATATTGAAAAATTTTCCTTTCAGGCGCAGTAAGCAGATCCTTTCATTAACCGGTTGAAACTTTAATACCCGTTGCTTCATTTTATTGCTCACTGCAAAGCCTGTTCCCAAGATGTTAGTTCTGCTGCCACTATTAAATATCACATAGTTTTGCAGCGTAGTTATTTCCGTATTTCCCCATCTCATCTCCTGGAGGGCAGCAACATCTATTTTATACTTTTTAAGCTCCTCCTCCAACCTCCGACTAGCCCCGGGACTGAACAAACTTCTCACATTCCATGATGCAATATACCATAATCCTCGCATAGGTCGTTTACCAATTAAATCCATCCGGCTTGATTTCTTTCTTGACGGTTTCGTAACCATATGATTTTTATGATGTGGGGGGGTTGGCCCCACGATCAACCCCTAACCTGGAGGACCAGGGAGTTTAACATCGGGGTCTCCATCCCCTAGACAGGTTGCCTTCACCACGGCCTAGAGCCCTATCTGCCCTAACATAAGTAAAAATTGGCGAGTTAAGGAGAGGAAGGGGAAGGAAAAGGGAAAACAGGAAAGAGGAGAAGGTTGACGGTACCCCTGAGTCCCACGGACAGTGGGACTCAGGTAGGGTTCTCTTTTAGTCGCCTTTTACGACAAGCAGAGAATACTGTGGATGTATTCTTACTCCTCATCCACAGGGAGATTGTGATTTTACAGAATAGGTTTTTGAGTTTTTGGGGATTTTCTTGAAAAGGACATACGATTTCCTTTAAACTCGACATACAAACTGCACAGATATAAACTTTATCACTTTTGCTTGTAACACTTTTCTGGAAAAGATGTTACAACGCGAGGAATTATCAAGAGAGTATTTTAGAACTCATAAAATCTCTAAATCAAAGTCTTTTTTCAAATACTCATTGGGTGTTTCAGCATCTGCTCCTAAGAATGCTGCAGTTGGCCTTCAAAAAGCCTCAATCGCTTGGACTGCCAGTATATGGCCACATTTTGAGTGAATGAATTGTCACAGATGACATAACCTGTCTGAACAATATTAAAAGAGCCTTTAGTATGAGCAGCTCGCAATTTTCCACTAGAAATTTAGCATAATTAGATCTAAGGAGACGATCTCTACGTAATGGGTCTTATGCCGGATCCATTTTGTAGAATTTGTGAGACAGAGGAGGAAACACCCATCCATCTTATGACAGATTGCCTGGCTTGTGAGGAAATTAGGTTCAGGACCTTTGGTCGGAACAGGATGTCTGTGGAAAAGCTTAGGCTATTTCCCTTTAGGATTATTGTCCGATTTGTTCGGACTGCGGTGAATCTTAGATGGATTAGACTCCGGTCTGGATATTTGTTCTAGACCCGGTTTGTTGCTGTTTTTCTTGGAAATCTATTTTCCCAAAAAGAACTGACTATTTCCTTTGATAAAATGGATTAAATAACATGGAATTTAAAAGTTCATTTATTTTCCGCCTGTTCTTTTCTTGAGACAGTTGAACAGTTGAACATCTTACCTTTCCTAAGTTAACTGCTATTTTATGGAGAAACTTACCGAAAGTATTACTTGTGTATAGATTTACTCCACAGTTTCTCTGAAAATTTCTTTTCTTTTTTTTTTTTGGCTTACTCTTTAATGTTTTCTGGTCACTTATAAATTTATTATTTAATATATGGGCAAAGGTACTTGTATACACTGTATCAAACTTGATAGTGATTACAAATCAAGGACTTAATTCTCATAATGTATTAACAGATTTCTAACTGTCACATATATACAAGAAGTGTTACTGATTATAATAGCTACAGCTTGAGTCAGCTCATTTTGATTGATAAATGTGTACTAGTTTAATTAGTTACTTGTTTTGCATAACAGCTGATTTTCTTATGTCTATGATAGTTGAAAAAATTTTTAAGAAGAATAGTGTAACTTTTTGAGAATTATTTCCATTAAAATAACACAAAACAGTGTTGGAATTTCCAAAATACTTGTTTTTTGTTCGTATTTCAAAGTATACGTGGGCAAGGTGAAAGTTCTCGTCGTAGTAGTGAAAGTGAGTTTTTTATTTTAAAAATGTATTTATTTCTCAATATAGTCTCCCTTTAAAGTTCAATACACTTTGTCCAATGTTTCTCCAATAACTGGATTCCGTCCTTGAAGTGCGATTCTGGAAGATCTTCACAATATCCATTTACCGCGGCTATCACCTCTTCATTTGACCCAAAACTTTTTCCTCCTCAAATTTCTTAAGGTTTCGGAATAGATGAAACTCAGAGGGAGCCAAATGTGGCAAATAAGGAGGATGTTCCAACAATTCATACTTAAAATCCCTCAATTTTCCCATTGCCAAAGCGCCTTTGTGGGCAGGTGCATTGTCCTAGTGAAAGAGGATTTTATCTTTTGCATCTAGCTGATCAAGAAGGTGGGCGTAGTTATTCCCCATTAATTGTTTGACCCTTTGGCAGGTAGTCAATTAAAAGAATCCCTTTCGAATGTCAAAAATCACTAGCCATAAACTTTACAGCCGTTGCAATTGTCTTTGCTTTCTTTATTGCAGAGCCATCGGCTTCTACCCACTGCTTGCGCTGACTGTTGTTTTGACTCAGGTGCAAAGTGGAGAACCCACATTTCATCCATCATAACAAATCGACGCAGAAAATTGGTTGGATTCTTTTTAAAACGGCACAAACAACACTGCTGAGATACTCGAATCCTCATTTGTTTGTGATCAGCATTTAACAAATGCGGCACCCATCTTGCACAAAGCTTTCACATACTGAGTTCTTCGTGTAAAATGTTTGTATCCTTTCTTTTGAGATGCTACAGCCTTAGCTATCTCGTAGGTAAACCTTTAATCGTCGATCATCTAGAACCATATTATGTACTTCCCGATATTTTTTTCCGTAATTGCAGTTTTTGCTGTCCTTGATGTGGATCATCTTCAATCAACAACGTACGACCACGTTTAAACTCAGCTCCTTATTTGTTTGTTGTTGATAACGAAGGTGCAGACGCCTTATACACTTTCACCAACTTTGGATGAATTTCTGTTGGCGATAAACCATCCAGAAGGTAAGTATACGAGATTAGGTATTCAAGTTTATTCATTTTACCAAAACACACACTATGCTTATTTTAAACAGTCCTAAAAAACAAACTATTTGTATGATCAAATTCACATATTTGATATTTATTTTTGCAACAAATGTTGCCACCATAACAAAACAGTAATTTCATTTGTAGCAGTGCCATCGTCTATGGGCTAAGCGGAAAACTCTTTTCACCTTGCCCAAATATATGTCGATAATTTCCATATCATCACTGAAGTAAGATTCTCTCACAAAATTAATTGAAAATAAATCAGCTGTACTATAATAATAGATTATTATTATTATAGTACAGCTGATTATAATATTTATACTAATTATTACTATATTATAATAATTAGTTAGCTGATTTATTTTAATTATTACTATATTAAAAGCTATATATAGTTAGCTAATTTATACTAATTATTACTATATTATAATAATTAGTTAGCTAATTTAGCTGATTATTACTATACTATAATAATAATAGATTATTATTATTATAGTATAGTATACTCTTTACTTGTTTTGCTTTTGATTGGAGTTATATTTTGTTATTTTAATTTCGGTATGAGTATTAGTATCTTATAAATATCTATACTTTTATAGAGCCCATATGTATATATGTTTAATATAAACATCACAGTGTGTATATGGACTTATCCTTTTGATATACGAATATAATAAACCTTGTGTGATACATCTAGAATAAAAGATACCAATATATAAACTAGATATATATATAGAGAGATAGAAAGGCTTCATGATTAAAATACATATTACATTTTTGTTCAATAAAAGTGTTTTTCTTTTTTCTCATTTTGGCTTCATCTGTATTTTCATTTCATATATGAAGAAAAAAATAAGTTTTCCATTGAAATAATAATAATACCTCAACCTTTTTAAACAATTGTTAATTGTGGTTTATAATTTCTAATTTCTCTTATTTCTATTGAGAGGTTGTACGGCAATCGTGTCAAATTTTATAAATTAAAGTTTTTACCGAAACTCAGGTCTTGTCAATATGTACAAAAAAATGTTGGTAGTGACTCAGCTATGTGTGTATAAAATTCCAAAAAGCGAAGAAAGCTCCTGTTCGGTTTTTAATCTAAATTTAAATTTGCCGCCAATAGCGTGCAATAATTTTATTTCGGAGAGGGTATTGTACTACCTTGAAATTAAATTTATTAGGTTGTGTCCTAAGAGTAGAGAGAGGATAACCTATGCTTTTTCTCCTTTCTCAGTCAGTCGCTAAGCAATACTCGGAGGAGTTAGTCGCAATATAACACGCGGACGAGTAAGTCGCCATTTTAAGCTGGAAGGAGGTAAAGTCGTTATGCAACATTTTCTTGAATAGGTCACACTATAATTCAAGCCAGTTTGGTTGCTCTTAATTTGTGAAAACCCAAGTTTGTTACTTCTAGTTTTCATGGGTAATGTTTAATAAACTGGTCCTTTTGTCGAGTAAACGGTTCCGGTTTTCTCCCGGCCTGCAAAGGTTATTGTGAAATCACATGGTTGTTACTTCTGGTTGGTTTCCAGCCGTGCAGCTTTTGGGAGCCTGTTTAATTATTATCTACAATCATCAGCCAAGCAGCAGTAGTACATGGATCAAGACTCAAGATTTGGAAGCATATAAGAATTATTTCCTTATTCCTACTTCTCCACTTCCCTTGTCCCCGATATGGCCTAAGGACTATGGGTCTTCCAACACTGATAACAAGGATTCCGCGTTTCAAGGTAAGCGCCATTCCTTTGGCTATTGAAAGTGATAATAAATAATATTTGCTACGCATTTTTGAATTTAATTTATATATTCATTTTCGTCCATATAATTTTAATATTTTAATTTCCCATTTTGCTCAACCAATATATTATATACAGAAGTCCACTCAATATTTTCACTCTTCAATTTATATTTTTGCTGTTTTCTATTAATCACAGCCCACCCGAGGTATCAATTTATATTATTAATTTATCTTTTCACTTAAATTTAAAACATTATTCCGGAAAAATCGAATTTTTGGGAGTTTCAGAATTTTGTGGCATTAAATTACAAATATTATTTGTTTTTTTTTTTTTTTCAATATTGGCGTTGGTCTATTGGACTATAATGTGATCAAATTATTCTTCTACCTGCCTAGATACGTACCTAGGCCTAGAAATTTGTATTTTATACATAATTATATTAACAGAGTAAGTGAAAGTTGTGTGAGTGTTTCTAACCAGATTCTTTTTTTTATTTAAAAAATTCTTGAATTAATTTATAAAGTAATTTTATTATTTCTTTAAGAGGTTGTTTCGTAATGAAACAAAGTTAAAGGAACATCTCAAAGCTTCCTTTCCTTCGTTTCCATTGTTAGAGATATTGAACAACTGTTTCGGAACCCGCTGGGCTTTTGGTTGGTGTTTTTTTTTTTTTAGTAACAAGCAGTACCATTTTTAATGGGGGGGTCTGTAAGAACTTGGTAGCGCCACTGTTGATTATAATATTTGATTGCATTTGAACGCATTCATTTATCTGTAAAGTTAGCAATCTGTGGAGTCACTTCTGAACTATATGAAAAAACTCATAAACTTTTGACTTATACGTATATTGAGAAAATTAGAGGCTGTGCTTTGTTTTCACAATCATTTTTCAGTGTTACGACTAAATAAAGAGATTATGTGTTTATGTTATTTATACCTGCGATGTATATATTTAAATTTTATATAATCACAGTTTTCTAACATAAACATACATCTAAATTGAACATATAGTGATAAAACTAGAAATTTAGTACAATATTAGCAGTTTGCATAATATAGTTGTAATAATAATAATAATAATAATAATAATAATAATGTCAAGTAGCTAAACAGCGTGGCGTAGAAGTAAAGTTAGTGTGTTAGCTGTTGGTGGCTGTAGATAATTATGAGAGAGAGGATGGATTTATTAATGTCCCTTGAAATTTATAGAATATTCTATATGCTTAGTGCATTCTGTTGCAACATCAACATTAACTTAATACATATAGTGCCTAAACTTGTTTATTAGTAAATTTAACATCAGTTAAATACGCACGGTCATTGACGCCATCTCTGTGAAAAACTTTCAACGTTTCCTAGATTCATATTTAACCACAATAATAATAATTATTTATAAAAAGATCATTAGAATAGAAGAAAAGAGTATTACCGAAAGTAATAAATGGTATGGATAAAACCGTCCGTCAGAATGCTTTCATACTACATTAGATCACAATGTACTCGTATATATACTATTACTAATATTTGGTTCTACGTATAATACCAGGGAGGTTATATTATTAAAACACCTTATTCTAAAAACTAACTTTCAAAATGTTACGAAAAATATTCTTCAAAATATAGTCCATCATTTTTCAATAGTTCGAAGCCATCTGTGAGAAGTTTTTGATCCATGGTACCATGGATTTTTTTTCAGTCAGAGTCCTGGGTCTCCACACAAAAATCTATCCACTGGTCTTTCTTCTGGGCTCTTCTCCACCAAACCGGTGCTCTGGCTGCCCTCGCATCCCTGTTTCACCTGGTCCAGTCACCTTACTTGTAGATTGTTGTAGGGGATTATTGCACTCCGACCTGAAAGATCTACTGTGCCCCCCAGTGCCTTCTCAGAACACTGCCGGCCACCAAGCCGTGTTCTCTAGCTACAGACAACACTGCCCATCACCGGACAGTGAGTTGAAGAGACTTCTAGAAAGAGAAACTCTAAGAGCAGTATGCTGGATTCGAACCAGGGATTAGTCCAGCGCGCTACCACTGAGCTAATCCTTTCCTTCTCCCTTGGCTTACGCCAGTTAACTAGGGAACGGAGACCTAGTTGTGTACTGTGGGTTGTCCTTGTCTGTAAAGAGTAGAGTGTATGTAGTTTAAGTGTATGTGTACTGTTCTGATGAAGTGCATGGAGTACTGAACTGTGGTAACCCTTGGAGTCGCTACTCCCTGGTAACTGCATGCAACAGATACCCCTTGTGGATTTAGTTACAGTCACCAAGCTTACAGTCATCTACTTACTCTTCAGTCTGCCAGTGCGCACGAATTCCAGGATTCTTTTTGGCAAAATTGGTCTTCTTCCATACTTACAACATTTCCCGCCCATTTTAATCTACCCATAGAGGCGCTTAAAATCCTTCGAGACCTTCTGTTCCAATGACACATTTACCTTCTGAAAAATAAGCCATGATGTAAAGGAAAAAAAATATTGTAGGCTGAGAGTGCAATTTCTAGAACGAATCGAACAAAGCTGAATATTCTTAATGACTTCCGTAGCTGCAAGCAGTCCAAATTCCAGGTCCCTAAGTTTGGAAACAAGATATGTATTGTTTAAAATCACCGTTTTTTACTTCTTTTTTTTATATATATAAGTTGAGTCAAGCTTTCACCACTGAGGTGATCCTACGTCAGCTGGTCCGTCAAAAAACAACTCAAATATAACTAGTTCCTTCGAAATTGCACCATACAGACAGTTGCTTTTTGTTATATTTTTTTTTTTTGTTCTATTACTCTAATCCACTGTTTTTTGGAGATCAGCATTATCAAACTAAATCCATTTACCAAAAACAAGTGATCTAAAACGAAAATAACTTGGGTTTGGAACTTACTTTACTGACAGAGTCAGTGAAACGGTGTACCATTACCCAGGTCAGTGTTCCCGTTGCCCCATACAGCACTCTCAAGGGAATGCTTAGGGGAATTGAATATTAAGGATATCTTAAAATATTGTAATCAGACTGGTAGATTGCCGGGGATGTTTTATTTTGAGAAGCAGGGGGGGGGGGTATAAGAGCCACTTTTAGGTCCAATAAGTTACATGATGTTCCTAATTTCGAAACTTAATCTCCCATTTTAAAAATTTCTTTGGAGTATGTAAAGTTGTTTATTGAACAATTTCGGAATTCTGAACATTCAAACAAAACAGCACAAGTGGCTGATAGCAAGAATAGACTAATGCTGTGTTTTTTCAAATAAAATGTTGCATAGCTATCTAATAAAAAACCTCACCCCAGTATTAAACTAGTCGATCTGACGGGGCTAGAAAAGGGATTAACGGATTCACCTTTTCGCGATACTGCAATCAATTTCAGGTTTAAGTTTTTTATTTACTTGAATTAAGTAATAATATGTTGTGAAGTTGGTTCATAGTCGCTTTCACTTTTTCCTTTTTTTCATTGTACTGCAAACCAGTGATATAGACCAAAGGCCTCCCTAAGACTCTTCCCAGTCGTTCCTTCTGTTTATAACAGCAGTCATCCAGGTATAGATGCGAAAGTTTTTCCTCACTACTTAGGCTACTCACCGACCACCCATCATCTCAAGACATGGCTTTCCAATACCTCTTTTCTTAACGGGAGTGACTTGCAGCAAGGGAATCACGTCAGCATGCAGCGTGTCACGGTTTGACCTAATTCTTAAAATCTTAGGACCTTTTAAGAATTTATGAGAGAGAGATACATCAGTTACTTGTTACTTGTCGTATAAAAGAATCATTTCTTTATGGTTTTAAATAAGAATAACTCTAGGTAATAATATAAATTTATGCTCATAGTATGTTAATTTAATATTAATTTGTTTGGTTCTGTTCCAGGTGAGTTTGCATGAAATTGTAGCTCCATTTTTACTGTGTTTATAATATCTTCCCAGAAATGCGTAAGTTAATTTCTATTTATTTTACTATAATAATTGAACATTTCTGCTTTTATCAGTTTTTTTTTACCACAAGTCTCAACTCTTAGAAAACTTTTTAAAACAATGATTTGTCCCTAGGCTCTACAAAATTGTTGCTGCTATATTTAGTCTTTAAGTATTGAAACCAGGTTTAAGATTTCCTTTTATCGCAATTTCTATTTCTTTTCTGAAGTAGGTTTAATTTAAAGAATATTTCAATTGAAACTAAATTTTCGCTCGGAATTTTCTCCAAGCAATTTAACTTTATATCTGTTGCACATCTGTTTTGTAAAAAAAGTTGACAGTTTGCACCAAAACACAAAGGTTAACCTGTCAAGATGATTAAAGTTGCCAATATCATTAAATGAAATAAAAATACCATCTACTAAAGATACTTACCAAGAAACTTCGAGAGTTTATGCAAAATAAGGGTAGAGGGGGGACTGTTGCCGAAGAATTGGAATTTCCTTCAAAGTTTATGCTTTATATTTCATAGAAATTGAGCCAACTTTGTCGACAGAAACATATATCATATCTTGTTTGTTAGGAAAACATTTTACATAGAAACAAATCTATTTATTTATGGTCTTGTTTTTTTTACATTAATCATTTTGCTGTTACACGACGAAGTGACTGAAAAAAAACAACAAAATATTGACTTTTAAAAACTCTTCTATTGGCGTCAACTAAGCCTTCACCTGCCCCATATAGTGGTGACAAACAAACAGCTCTTTGTAATGGATATCAGTATATCTTGCCGGCAACAAAAAAAACTCATATAGCAATCCGCCAAACCGCATTAGACGTAACGGCATCTCTCTACCACAAGCTAGAGATCAAGATCCGTCTACCTCAACGCCTCGTGGAGATCTGGAAGGAGAAGTATAGGAGCAAGTTATAATAAGAGCTAGCGGGAAGTATCAATTTTCAATCATTGTACTTTTCTCTCACTCCTATTCGGCGTCCATGCATAACAACTTTCTCCATTCGCGATTATGTTCTTGGCCGAGGCTGATTCGTTTTATTGGCACAAGACGTTCAGCCTTCTTTGAACATCGCACCCATTTATGCACATTTTTCATATCTATAATGCCATCACTACATGTCTCACTCAATCGGCGATTAATGTCGATGGATGTTATGCCAATCACAAAGAGTAAGTATTGTAAACAATTCTTACTCTAGCCGGCAGCTATACGACCTCTGTGCACCGTACGGAGCAACAGTCATCTGTTATACGCATTCACACAGAGTTCCCGCTTATTTTAAGTATGTAAAGCATATGTCCCACAAGCACCCATTTATGCACATTTTTCATATCTATAAACTCGATGAAAAATGTGCACATTTTTCATATCTTTAATTTTCCTCAGACCCCCGAACAAATTAAGTGACCTTACACGTGTACACACCCCGTATGTGTTTGTATTTATGAGGGTCATTCAATAAATAAGGAGGCAAATCGCTGTAGCTTAGAAATGGCTTGTTTAATCAATACAATAGTTTCAGTGCGTCAAGTTGGTATCCTTATACTTAGCTTCTCATCAGCTGTTCGAGAGTATTTGGTAAGCATAACTTCAAATGTATTCAGTTAATAATGGCGAGTCCGCTCGAGCATTGCATCCCGGAATAACGCTCAGTGATTAGATTTTTAGTTGCAGAGTGTATCAAAGGCAGTATGTTGAAATGTAGCCAAAGATTTGTATTGATTAAATAAATCGTTTTTGAACTACAGCGATTTGTCTCGTTAATTATTGAATGACCCTGGTAGATAGTACCTTAATAGAATTCTTTTAGCGCTGCAGGAGAATTGTACAAATGGGTTAGTTTGCTTTAAATCTCTTCGCGATTTTTGTGCTAGAACTAATGAGTAGCGTTGCTGTCCTAATGGAAATAAAAAACAAATGTCTATTTTCTTCAAGCTTTAGCTGATAAATTAAGAATAATACCACATCAGTATGTTCAATTGTAATAAATTCTATAAAAGGAAAGAGATTAGCTCAGTGGTAACGCGTTGGACTCCACGCGGAGGTCTTGGATTCGAATCCAGTGCTGCCCTAGGTTTTTTTTCTTCCTAGGAGCCTATTCACCTGCCCTGTAATGGACAATATTGTCTGTAACGAGAAAACACTGTTCGGAGGCAGTGCCCTGAAAAGTCTCCGGACACTGATGTTGACGCGCCTTAATTAAAATAAAAAAATTATAAAAATTACAGTCCGTGTGAATTTAATTTTGAAAAATTGAAAGCTGTTTACTGTGTAATGTACAATAAGAGAAGACGTCCGTTTTTATATGGAGACTACGAGATCTGTAAACTCCTCTTTAATGTACAAAAAAATACTCTCTTTGCCCCACAAGAAATCATACATCGTCTACATAATATAACAAACTCACATACTAACACACATATTTGTACGTAATCCTTCAGAGCAGACAAAACTTCTATGGTTCTCCTCACACCACACACTTTGCCTTCCGTTCTTCTGCTGTTTCTCTACTATAAAAATCCCTGTTGTACTCCCCGACGCTCCTATTCTACGCTGTCTGAATCCTTTCTCTTCCATCCGCGACTAACCATTTGCATTTTATCGAGTCGTTTCAACTCCATATATCACAGTTTGTTCACTGTAACAACATAATTTTCCTCTCAACCTCCTCCTGGTTGGATGGGTACGGTGGCCAAGTGATACGATGCCGGCGAAAGAGAGAGAGGGTGAGTGAGGCGGCATTACTGGTCCTACTGGTGCCCCCTGCCAGCAACAATCTATGTACATTCTAACGCCTCCACAAGCCATTCCTCTATTCCCACTATTGGCGGCTCTGGATTGATGTATCACATCATATCCCGCCAATACAATACACAATTTACTATGTTTATACAATATCTAGTAAAAAAATTTATTTCCCTTTAAATATAAATAAAAAATTAAAAACTGCCTTTCTTTAACATCACTAACTACGTAATGTCGACAGATAACAAATGATAATCCATTACCAACTGATTTATTCAATATCATCGCTAGTTAATAAGATTTTATCTTAATTTTATTACGCAGTAGTCTTTGTTTTTTTGTACAGATGGACTAAATTATCGCATCACTAATTACTATCTCTTACTGCTGTAAAAGTTCACAGGAAACTCTTGCTTACTATTCCTTGTGGTTCTCATCAGGGCAACCGATGGCTAGACTTCGGACAGATCCCTTAACCGGAAGTTTACTGAATGCTTTTATTCATTTTTGCGATTTTCTTGAATACGGTTCGAAAGATTTTCTTTAAACTTTGTATATGTATTGCTGATCACCCTTATTTGATTTATCAGGAAAAAAAAGACTTGGAGTGGATCTAGAAAGCGGTGATGTTCGGCTACCTCTAAAAAGCCATTTCTTGATACTAGACACTTCTACACTGCATAAGGAGAATTCACGCCTCGAAAATTCAGATTTTGTAGAAAATCAGTTGACCTGATTTTTTCCCCATTTTATCGCAGTTTTCTCGATAAACTGTTTCTTTAAGACTTACCATTTTTCTTTGTAATTTTCTCTGAAAATATTGATTTTTTAAGAAGGTGGTTCTGGGTAGTCATAATTGCTAAATGGATTTTACTTTATAGCCTCACCATCTGCATATTTAACACTTAGGGCTGTTCTGAGGCAGTGACACGACTAGCTTCCCCCTAAAGTGCCATGTGGCTTTCCAAGCGGAAGTCGTATCCATAGTACTTCTTCTGAGTTCTCCAGAAAGGAGAAATGTCATATACTCCTATAGTCAGGCTGCAATTAAAGTCACCTTTCAGGTTAATTTTATATACCGTTCCAAGTGGTTCCGGAACCGGTCGATGACCACCAAAGGCGCAGGCTGTGCGGAAAATATATCTGATGCTTACGAGCTCTGCGGAACCAACCGCAACAATTGCATCCAATTCCTCGCCAAGGTGCGCAACTGTAATAAGCTCATTCTATACTGGATGCCTGGGCATGCAGAGTTAATGGACAAGGAGAAAGTGACAAATTGGCCGGAGAAGGTTTAAATAGTTCTTTCATGGGCTGGAATCATTCTGTAGTGTTTCGTGGGTAGTAACAAAGTCACTTTTACAAACTGGGTTAGCAACAAATCAAAAGCCAGTGCCAGCGGAAGCGTTAGCTAAAAGATCCTCGCAGAAGCTTAGACAGGCCTTCTCACGCAGAATCGTAAAATCTATAGATTATGGAGGATGGGTTTGTTGACCTGGTATTTTTTTAAGACATCAGCCTATTTATTGGGCTAAAGGTGGTCATTACAAGTTTTGCTAGACTTAGAAAGAGACTCCTCCCGCGACTATGAGCTATATAGAGTGCCTCCGACTCGTTTTGAACCACCTGATTTGCGCTTGAATAATTCTCTGAGCCTGTGGTTAACGTTAGTTAGTGAACGGGGGGGGGGTTCACACTAGTTCAATTTGGATGGCGAATGAGGACCGTTTGGGCTACTCCTCTCCCCTTTGAAAGAAATCTGTTCTGTTTATTGTCTCCCCAGATTCGTCTGTAGATACGATATTTCTTAATTATGTATATTTTTCTGTGGCATCTTTGTATATATGTATCTTTTTTTGTATTCAGAAGTAAAACTTATTTTCCTGTGAATCAATCTGAATGAATGCAATCTTCCTCTTTCAACAGTAACTTATTGTAATAATTTTTATTTTATATTCAAATTTCGAATGTGAAACACTCACATGCATCTGTACATCACTTATCTAATACTTTTTTTTAAATTCTTGTCACTTGTATAAATAAAATTTTGTTTAAACTCAGTCTTTACTTACATTTGATGGAATTATTTGACTAAATACATTTGCCGCTTGAGAAAAGGGGATATTATTCGTTATGTGTCTTTATTATTATTATTATGGCTGTTCGTGATTCATTGCTAAAGAGAGGTCGGTAAGTTTTTGGAATTGCTGTAAACTCATTGAAATTGTAAAGACTTCACAGACTTCTGCATTATTATCCTATTAGATAACCGTGACGTATGAATATTTGCCACAGTTACAAATTTCTTGCTCTTTAAGTGAGTGACAACGATTACGTTTTGTTGTTTGCCCATCATTCAACAATTCAGTTCATGTAAAATCAGCCATAATTTAAAACAGGAAGTTTTTCTAATTATGTTTTTAAATTGTTAATAACAGATACAAATTAAATATATAAAAATTAATTATAAAAAATTATTAAATTTATCCTATAACCTGTTACATAAAACTAATTATAAATTATATAGTGAACATACAAATTTAATTGAATGTTTACAACATAAAATCCTGTCTTAAATAATAAAAACTAATTTATTGTACTCAATTATTTATCTTAGGAGATTGTCCTGTAGTTAAAACGGATATTTTATTTGTTAAAATAAAAATAAATTCTCCATAATTATCACTTACCTTTCTTATTTCAGTGTTTATTTAACGTTTTGTTTATTAGACTTAAAATCTTTTACAAAATATTATGATTAAAATTAAATGACAAAAAGTCCTAATATATACGTAATATGTATAAAATAGTTTATTATATAGTATAATCGAGCTTTCGACCTGGGAGCCAGTTCATTTTTAAGATAACACAACTAGATTTGAACAACATAGCAAGTTGCACACTTTGTAACACAAATATGACGTTGGAAGAAAAAAAGACTACACAGCTCTCTCTCAACACACTACAAAAACTAAACACACTTTTGACTTCAATAAAACTACAATAGTTGACAGAGAAAAGAATCAAGAAGAAAATTTTAGAAGTGATCCACATCAATAGAAACGGAACATCTATCAACTTTAAAACAGAAATTGCTGATCTTAATGCCATATATACGGATTTATTTAAATAATGGCACCGCTTGTTTTTCCATCACTGCTAAAATGTGTAATACAACCTATCATCAAACTGTGTAACCTGTTATGTTGTTCCTTTAAAAGCAGAGAAATTGGGTTAGATGGATAAATAAACTAGAAGTAAAACTGAACACTATATAATAGAAAAGTAGCACGAACTGCCTATACTTTAACTAAAATATATAAAATGATAGTGAGTGGTAAAGAGAAAGGTTGATGACGCGTTGTGACTGTTGCAACAACTCTGCTGCAAGATTGTTGGTAGTGTCCCCCCTTATGGCTGGCACAGCTGTATTTAAACATTTCTCCCACTCTAGTCTGGCCTAAACTAGAGAGTAATCCTGTCTCTCTCTTACTGCTTTGGATCCCTCTCTTTCGGCTATTACATCATCCCACAGGATCACTATCTTCGGATCCTATTACATCAATATTGTATCAATGAAAGAATCTAAACTTAATAAAACGAATTTTTTCAAGGAACCCACAACTAACCTACCCCTTTTCCCAAAAACCTCCTTAATGTGAATTTTCTCGTAAAGAAGTTTCATCTAAAGTTGGGGTAGATCTCTATAATATATGGGTGAATCATAAAAAAAATGACCGTTTTTCTTGCAAATTTAAAATCAATTTTATTTTATTTAAACAATTTATTTTAATATTCAAAGTATACACGGTTGTGTTCTATGGTTTCTTTCCATCTCGAGGCTAGCTGCCCGAATTCCTTCGCAATACCACTCTTTTTGGGTTTTTACGGAAGAATTCGGCAACTCCATTTTGAACCTCATCCAGAGAATTAAAGGGTTTTTCTTGAAGATAGTGCGCCAATGACTGGAGCAGATGGTAATCGGAAGGTACTAGGTCCGGACTATAAGCAGAGTGGGGCAATCCTTTGTAATTCTGACATTTTTTGTTTGGTGTAACGAGAAGTATGTGGTCAAAACTTTATTTCTATTAACTAACGCTGGGCCAAAACAACGTACATTCTTTCTAAACTGCTCGCTATAAAGTTCCGAATCAATAGAGTGACCTTCGGGAAGGAACTCATAATGAATTAGGCCATCATAATTCCAAAAAACAGAAAGCTTTTTTCGAATTGACCCTGTTTAGCGACAGCTAGAGCAGGCAGCTTGAGTATAATCATTGTATTTTCTCCAATATATCCATTTTTCATCGCAAGTGACAATCCTTTTGATGAACCGATGGTAATTTGGATTTTCCAAAAGATTTTGACAAATTTCTACTCGCCGTTGAGCTTGTACAGCGGTCATCTCATGGGGAACCACTCTAGCTGAACGATACACTTTCCCCAGCTTATGCAGCCTACGATTTACGATGGATTGGGATACTTCGAGTTCTGTTGCCAACTCTCGAGTACTTTTGGTCGGGTCAGCTTCACATAACCTCGCAGAGCTTCTTCATCGAATGATGATTTTCACCCCGAACCGGCTATCCTCTCAAGACTAATGTCACCGGTATTAAATTTCTGAAACCATCTATACACTGTCCGTTTAGAAAGAGAATCCTCCTCTTCAAATTCCCGCACTCAACGAGTAGTTTCGGCGGCTGAAAACTTTCTTTTCCAATAATGGCGTAATCTTACTGATATTTCAAATTTTAACGTTATTTTGTTTAAAAAAAAAAATGCTACGACAAAACTAAAAGCGGTCCAGGGTAACTTCGAGTAAGAATTCGACATCGAAAATTTGACCCGATCGCATTGCTTTCTCTTAGCAATAAGTTGATTTTTATTCCACATTATATAGTCTGTAAAATAACAGACTTTTTTAAAAAAATATTCACAGTAAATTTCACAGAATGGAAGTTGAATCATGTTGGTGGGAAACATAGTATCAATAGAGAAAGACAGGATATCAGCGCGTGCTGTTACTATTGCTAGTGTACTATACGATTCTTCTCTCAGTGTTACCACCACATATAAACTTCCTGGTGCCTAAATTTCCTCCAGAGACCTATAAACATAAATTTCTCTTTTGATTTTTTTTTTTTTTCATTTGTTGGGTGACTTTTTTTTTCTCTGTTATTGGTTGGTAGTAGACCTATACCGTATTGATGAAACTCATCTCTTCTAGATTCCTTATTCTCTTGGTTGATATTTGCTATGATCAAACGAATACCGAGACATGTACTTCATAATTTTTTAGTTCCAACAATTTGACTCATAATAAAACAAACAAAACCCATCAACCGGAAGTGCCACTTTGCTGAATGGTTTTATTTTTTTTATATAAGTTTTTGGTGATTTTTGACGAAAACGGCTTCAACGATTTTCTTTAAACTCAGTGTATCGACTACACATACTCGTACAAAGAGCTACAACTTTTGTTTGAAACTTTTCTCAGGGTAAAGAGCATTTAAGGGTACTTTTGAGGGAGAGGTGGGGTTACAGCTTCCTCTAAAGTGTTATTTTAATTTATTATATAATTGTGTCATCTAAATAATATTAAATAAATAGACTTAAATACAATACTCACAATTTGAAACGTACCACCTACAAAATCGCTGAAATTGGCTACCTTAGACGAGATGTTGTAGGTATTTCATTACTTACTTAAAAAGTTTGTTAGGACAAAAAATGTGATTTGTAATGAGGCAATGATACAAACAAAATTTTATTGTATATAATCAATTTTATTACAAAAAAAAAAAAAAAAAAAAAAAATGTGCATCTCGATTATTGGATCATAGGAGATTTGTGACATGTTACGGTAACAATGTCGGTCTTTAATAGCGAATAGATCCACCTCGAGCTTGAGTTACAGCCTCCACTCTCTCATACTCTCAATGAGTGATTGAATTAAGTCACGGAGAATTCCGTCCCATTCTTCAATTATCGCACTACGCAACTCCTCAAGACTGTCAGGATCCACGCCACGACTGACTTAATCCGCCTCTTTTGGAAATCCCATACATGTTCAATGGGGTTTAGGTCCGGGAATTGAGATAGCCAAGCCATTGTCGTAATTTCATTAGCTGTGAAAAAGTTGTTTACAGCCTCTGCCCTGTGTGGACGTGATTGTCGTCTAAGTAAACAAGCGACTCACCAATTTCTTGTGACAAGGGAAGCACTATAGTATGTAGAACATAGTTTAAGTTTAAGTAGAGTTCGTTCCCAGGACGACCAAGGAATTTTCGCGAGGTAGTATAATCCCACCCCATATAGAAATGGAGCCGCCTCGATATGCATGGATATATGACACATTGTCTTCCAAAAACCTCTCCCCTGTCCTTCTCCTGGTTCTCACACGACCGTCATTGCTGTGGAGACGTACTCTCGTCTCATCGGTCATGACATAATTACCCCCACTCTTGGACGATGAGCGAGTGCCTGTTCCAATCTTCTATTCTTGTGCTGCGTCGTTAACACAGCGAACCTACACCTCACTCTTGATCTCAAGCCAGCAGCGTGAACCCTATTTCTTACCGTTTGGTCTGAAAAAAGAGTGCCTGTAGTATTGAAAAGGCTATTTTGGAGGGATGTTGCTGTCAAACCCATATTTCTCCGACAGCTGATGACAATGAATCTGTTCTCTCGTTCACTTAGTTGCTCGTAATCGAGACACTAGTTACTGTTCCTGCCTCATGAAGACGATTTTGGGCTCTCATTATCACTTGGTGGGGAACATTGAAGCGAGCACTCACAGCAGGCAATGATTCGGCTAACTCCAACATTCCTATAGCCTGATTAAGTCGTTCTACGCTCAAACGGTTCATTTCGGTATACTGCGGTGTCCTACATTCCCTAACGCAAACATTAACTAATGGGAACTGTTTCCCTTGAATTTTTATCATCATTAGATTTATTTTGAAAGATAATGCAGCTTATAGGATGTCCAAACTCCACATAAAATTGTGTTTTGTATTACTTCCTCTTGTGGCACAATAAGCCTCTGTTGGCTGCAGTGCCGGGACATGGCCCACCCGAGATCGGGAGTACTTCCTCATTATAAATCACTTTTTTTGTCCTAGAAAGTAACAAAATACCTACAACAACATCTCGTCAGCACCTAATGTCACCTATTTCTGCGAATTTGTAGTTGGTATGTTTCAAATTTTTGAGTAGTTTATGTTGCCAATATTCCGTGTTTAAAAAGTAAATCTGTTTGTTCTGAACCGTTTTTTTTTTTGGAATTCTCGAGTTTTCTTTATAAAAAAAAAATCAACTAATTACTTAAATTTGGTACACTAGATCTATCATTTTAATTTGAAACGTCGTAACGAGAAATTTATTAAAGAAGTTTTAGAGGTTATGCTGATGGCTCTGAGTGGGTACAGCATAGTAAATGAAGTGCTCATCAAATCGAAATACTATTGCACAATTAAATAAAGAATACGGTAACAGTAGGGGGGAAAAGAGAGTTCTGGCGCAGTGATGTCATCAACGTCGGAGTCAAATTCCCTCCCACCCACAGTAGGGTTGAGGGGTGAGGTTACGAAGAAAAAATTTTAAAATATTCCAAGTTTTGATCCTGGGACCTTTTACTCTAAAGCCGGGCATCTCTACCCACTACATTGTAATAGAATATAGTATACTACAAAAAAAATATATTAAACACAAAATATGTAAGTTATAAAAGTAATACGTCACACAAATATAACGTATATGGACTATCTGACATCAAACAAGAGGCGTAAAAAAATAATAAGAAAATTTCTCTAAGTTATTAAAAGAGATATAAGAAGGCATTACATATACAAAATTTCCCAAGAGTATATGAAAATACATGAATACATATGAACGAAGATGGCGAAAATATGTGTTGTTTTTTTCTTCACCGGATGCAAGTTTTGTAATGATGAAATGAAACACAACTGTCAAGAACATTTTGTCCCAAGTGTATTCTAAAAAGAAAAACTGAAGAGAAAGTGAATAATAAAAGATTTCTGCAATTTTCTTTTTAATTTTAAACTATATTCACTAGAATTAAAGGAAAAATTATATTGAACTTGTTCTTATAGAAAATTAGTAATTAACATTTTCATTTCTCCCGGCGTTTTAGATCATGGCTTGTGCTTTAACCTCCATAAAAAAAACTCTATCCATCCGCCCCAGATTGAGAGTTATAACCTACCAATGTGAGCTTTCACAAAGCCTTCGTTGTTGTAGGCTTTCTGTCATAATGTTAAACATTGGATTCGTAGTGTATCGCAATGCCAAGAAGACAGCGTTATACACACAACAACGACTCTCAAAAGGAAGTATTTCAGTATGAAAGATATGAAGTTGATATCTGCTTGTTAGAAGAAATTGTGCGCAGTTTGGACCGATTCTTTCAAGGCATCGGTAGTATTTACTCCAACTAACAATTTCGTGCCTTTTTTCCGATTCTCGACTTCGTGACTGATATAGCGAAGACCAGAAGAACTAAACGGCGGTGGGAATCATCACATGACTTCCCAATAAAAGTGGCCGTCTGGCAAGCCTTGACCCTTCATGAACTGTTGTGCTAAAGGTAAGAGATTCGTCCTAAAAGGCAAATCTGACAAAACTTTCGAGCATAATTTTTTTCCAGCATTAATTGCGCATTATGTGGATGAGCTTGGTTTTTTGGAAGTGTAATGACATGGCAAAGTCATTGACATCGGCAAAGTCAAACACCAAAGAAATAATAATTTACAACTAGTGGTTCCAGCCAGCTGCTACCTTAACAAAGGGTGGCAGGAATAAAAGTATAACCAGCAACCGGCCGCCGGCTTCAGAACAGCCACGGCCAAACAAACGATTAACAAAGCCTTTTCATCAATACTGTACATCAATAAGCAAGCGCCGCGATAAGGTTGGCCACTGAACTGACTGACCTGAATAAGGTCACCAAACTACGAAGGTCGCACACTAGGACAGATGTCTTGGTGTGAGTGTGAACAACAGTATTATATAAACTATCATATACGACGAGATTATTATATCATCTACAACCATACGAGCACGTCTATATACACGAGCGGCAGTTTACGCGTCTATACACAGTTATATTCAAACTTATCATTCTTTAGTTGTGCATCTTAGTTAGTTATTTTATCATTCTAATTTATCTTCTATTTATTACTAAGTATTTTATTATAATTATTAGTTACCATTTCTAACGTTCAAAGTATTGTTCAATTATAGTTATTTTTATATAAACCGTTTAATTATTCGAGCACTAACTTCCCCAAAATCTCTCAACTAACTTCCGCCCTCTTCAAGACATCTGCTACTCCAGGAATCACACAACAAACGATTCCATTACATCTAATATCTGATTCCATTACATCTCGTGGCAGCGGTGGGATCAGAACATCCAATATCTGATACCATTACAGAAGCATTAATAATCCTTTCTTCTGCAAACTTTTCAAGGTTATGAAGTTGATTTCGCAACTGATTTTTTTTTTTACCCTACCTTTAAAGTTTGATCGACTTCCGCTCAGTTGATTGGATTTTATTAAATTTCTCTTACCCAGTAGAGATAGGTTTTAGGTGAAAAATTTGGCTGTTAAAGTTAAAGCTCATTAACCAGTACATTGTAGCGTGTGTGATAGTGTAATGCGTAACTGACGTGCGCTTCGAGGTTCGATGGTGGCTCCTTGATGAGGTTGCTAATGGAACTGTTATGTCTAGCTATGCCAAATTTATTGACTATTCATACCATTAAATAAATTAACAGTTTCTTGATAACAGTTTAAGTTAGATCATTTGTCATGTAAACGCTTTAGCATTTTGTAACATGAAGAAAGGCCCGGCCGACTTAAGTCTGATAAATGAAAGAAATATGGTGAAATGGTTATACTCTTTTCAACATTGATTTTGAGTCCTCATTTGGTGAAATATTGTTGAAGTTAATCCTTTTTTTTTTGGCATGGCTAATGTAAACATAAAACTGTAAAAAGTTTAAATAACTTTGTCAACATTATTGTCTCCTATTATACCCACTCATAAAAGAAAGAAAAAAAACTCTTAACTACTGTTGTCGGGATAATAATACTTTTAATATAAACTACTGTTGTTTTTGTTGTTTTTCATACTTTTAATATTAAATGAGATAAATTTTTTTTTGGAAGTTTATTTAGATAAAGTTTTTAATAAGTGGTAAAAGTTAGAATAGCATATTATATATAAAATTCTGAAAACTTCTAGTTGTGTAGACAGAATGCAATGGAAACTACAATAGTATAAAGAGAAATAAAATAATGTGAATGCAGAAAAAGCAGCCTCCTACCCCCCCAAAAAAAAATAATAATACAGGAATCTAGTTGTAGTGCCATGGCAGAGTTTGTTGTTCCAGTTTGGGAGAGACGGCAAAAAGACTTCAGCATGTGTGATTTCTTATACATGCTATTTCCCATGTTTCTCCCTTGTTCTACTTCTTCTCTTAACTCGCCCATATTTTATAGGCATAAAAGTGAAAAAAAAAAAAATACACACGCAAGAAATTCTGGATTGTATAAATTGTTGTCTTCTTTTGGTAATGGTCGTATCTAAACTTTCACTGGTTAGCGTTTATTTCAAGAAAAACAAAAATACATATATATCTGGTTTATTTATAACATTTGCACTTCTCATTTTTACTTTAATTCACTAATATCATATTAATAAAAAAACCTTGGAATTGTTTCGAAACATTTACCTTATTTGTTTTGAATGTGTGAAATCGATGGAGGAACCATGAATTTCTTGTTTGACCTTCATATTCCGGTTGGAGTTTCACTAGTTGATTCGGATTGACTGATTTAGATCGAAATACGTTAATCAAAAGTACATCCACTTTGTTCAATGGATTTTTATAATAGAAAACCGTGAACCCTAGTTGTAGTTGATCCCCGAACTGTTTTTAAAATATATTTGGACGTGATCCTAACAAAGGGACCAGTCCAGGAAGTTCTTAAGGATAGGGATAGAGAATCCTATATACACTCTCCTTAGTAGATGACCAAGTAATCATCGCGCAGGATACTGAGATGCTACCCGTGTATGTGTGCAAGGCTAGTGGCTCAAGCGTATGAAAAAGCTTGAGTTTATAACTTCTCTCAGGTATGAGTTTATAGCCACTGGGGACTAGCTATTGAGCTGAATAGTAATAAAGGCTCGTTATCCAGTTTGAATGTTTGGGCTCAATCCTGAAAATAAACGGCCGAGCTACGAACGAGGGAATGTTTGAGCGTAGGAAGGCCAATCCATTCTTGTGGAGTAGTAATCCCCACAAAAAAAGCACTAAGATACTCATTTATTACGCTCTTATGGATGGTATCATGTTTGTATGGATGTTGTGCCCCCCGAGAGCGAAGAATATTACTTGCCACAGAAATGAACTTCTGGCGCAGAGTAGTAGAATTATTATTTGTCTGTGGGGAGGGAAATCCTACGCTATCCAAACCTCACTGGGCCCATATACTTATCCCAAAAAAAACAACAACAAACCGGGTCTATAAAAAAAACCAGACCCGGATCTAATCCATCTAAGATTCACCGCAGTCCGAATAAATCGGGCAATAACCTTAAGCGGAAATAGCCTAAGCTCTTCCACAGACATCCTACTCCGACCAAAGGTCCTGAACCTAATTTCCTCACAACCCAAGCAATCAGTCATAAGATGGATAGGTGTTTCCTCCTCTGTCTCACAACTCTACAAAATGGATCCGGCATGAGCCCCATTATATAGAATGTCTCCTTAAACCACAATGTCCAGTAAGAGATCCAACCAGTTGCCTGAGAGCGCTTCGTGAAAAACACAGCAACGTCTCACTAATGGCCTTGACCGGACCCCCGATGAGCATTTTGGACTGCCGAAAACCAACTGAGCTCATCCATAAGGATGAATGCTGTGAAGCTGTCCCTCTCTGGAAGTCTGACAGACATGCGCCAGAAGACACGCCAACAGCAGGCTCGAGACCAATGAAAGGAAGAGAGGCGCCTAATTTTGCAAAGCTATCCACCTCCTCATTCCCAAAAATTTCCATGTGACCTGGCACACAGACTAGAAGCACATCCTTCAGAGAAGAAAGCTCTTCCAGTCTTTTAGAACATTCCAATACCAACCTGGAAGTGAAGACACATGAACTCAGCACCTTCAGCGCAGCCTGGCTGTCCGAGCAGATACGAACACCTTTTAAGTAAGTGTTAGTACCCTCTCATCCAAAACACAACAAAGAATAGCATAAACCTCAGTCTGGAAGGCCGTGGTCCATTCACCAAGAGATACTGCCAAATGATCTCCGGTCTCAAAATAGACCGCAGCTCCAGACCTACCATCCATTCTGGAACCGTCCGTGTAACACCGGAAGTAATTATCAGGTATCATGCCAGACGGACCCAATCTTGACCAATCTTCCCTAGAGGGTAACCTGACACTGTAAGAATGCTCGAAAACAAAAGTCTTCAACATTCTATCAGAGGGAAAACCTGTAACAGGAACCTTCAAAAGCATCTCGCGATGAATGGTAGAGTGACCCTATGCTTACCCTGCCAAACACCTGCCTGTTTAATTCTATAACAGACTTTCATTGCCATAGTTTTCACCTCTTCAAAGAGCGGTGAAGTCTCCATTGCAGCTGTAGGTGTGGTCCGCATCGCACCGGTCACCGCAGACAAGCCAAGCGTTGAATATCCTCAAGCAGCAGTCTAGCGGATCTTATCTCAATGCGACGCCACCACACCAGAGCCGCATACAACAACCTAGGTTAAATAACCATACCATAAATCCAAAACATCATCTTGGGAATAATCCCCCAATTTTTACCTATGATTCTTCGACATTGCCAAAAGAAAATAATTGCCTTTTGATGCTGTGCCTTAACATGTTCCGACCAATTTAATTTACTGTCAAGAACCACCCCAAGAAACTTTACCGATTTGGAAATCTCAACAGAAGTTCCTAATAACCTAGGAGGTTTTAATCCTACGATCTTCCTCCTATTAGTAAATAAAATCACCTGGGTCTTACTGGGATTAATTGAAAGACCCTTATCCTGAGTCCAATCATATACCATGTTGAGGGCACTTTGCATTAAGTCTGAGATAGTAGTCAGACATCGCCCCATCAATAAAATAACACCATCATCGGCATATGCCTGTACATAGAATCCCGATGAATTCATCCTGGTTAACAGTTCATCCATGACAGCACTCCATAGCTTTGGTGAGAGACAACCACCTTGAGGACACCCTCCCCCGCTCCCACAACCACAGTGCGCATACCTATAGAAGCCTGTATAACTCTACTCCCTAAATAAATACTTATCCAGTTAATTAAAACTGGTTGTATACCTTTTCGACTAGGAAATCTTCAAGAGCATCAAACATACTCTGTCAAATGCCCCTTCAACATCAAAGAAGCACCCTAAAGCAAATTCCTTTGTCTCTAGAGCAGATTCTATCCTACCGACCAGACAATGCAAAGCAGTCTCTGTCGATTTTCCTACTGTATAAGCATGTTGGTTTGGATGGAGTGGATGATCCTTCAAAGGACCATCAGTAATATACCTATCCACCAACCTTTCCAAAGTTTTTAGAAGGAAAGACATAAGACTTATAGGTCTAAATGCCTTAGGGTCAGAGTAGTCACTTCTTCCTGGTTTAGGAATAAAGACCACCCTAACTTCCCTCCAAAATGTTGGCACATAACCAAACATTAAACAACCTTTAAAAATCCTTATCAACACCTTCATCAGTACATCTCCACCATTTTGTAACTGACAGGGATAAACTCCATCAGGACCAGGGGACTTAAATGGTGAGAAACTTTGCACTGCCCAAACTACTCTATCCATAGTAACTACCTCGTCCACGGTAGCAGGTCACTAGGTTCTAGCTTCCTTCCACCAATCGCAGGCGAAGCAGTGCTGTTTATGTTTATGTTATCCGGGAAATGAGTATCAAACAAGAGCTGTAATGTCTCCATTTCTCCTCCTGTAAAGGAACCATCAGGATCCTTCCAGGATATCTTAAAGTATCCAACTGACAATCCTTATCCTTACCAAGAATCCGTATCAGCCTAGATGTCTCTTGAGACGAATTTAGATCCTCGCAAAACGATCTCCAGAGTTTCTCTTAGCTTAGGTGTGTTGCTGGACTCCGCAAACCGTACCAAATCTACTAATTACTGCGGAGGAGGAGAGGGATGATCATAGGGGAAATAGGCCGAGGCCATTATCACATCAAGACATCGGCCATCAATCCCCAGAGCAACCCTCACCGCCACCAGATCCCTAGAGCAAAACTGTCTGAGCAGAACGGCACCGACATCTCTACTAACGCAAATACATGCTCTAGGGGTGTCCCCGCCCAACAAACAGCCTGCCATTGACCGCACTCAAACCTCGAACCAATCCTTTATAAGCATAGGGTTCTTGGATAAGTGTAAAATGTGTATGCAACCCAGCAATAGAGCGGCACAAATTAGCCGTGGCATCTTTGCTACGCTGCAAGTTAACCTGAACCATTTCTACCCTGTCAATCATACTGATAAGTCAACTAATGTAAGAAATGGAACTTCTGACATACTTGATAGCAGGCAGGAACAAAAATAAATAAATAATAACATAAATAAATAAGTAAATAAAAATAAATAAATAAATATAAATAAAAATACCTGCCTTACATATCTCTCCTTTTTCCTTTGACCACGTTTCAGAAATCGCCGCAGGCGGACAAGTCCTCCGCCGCTCCTCCTGACATGTTCTCCTCCAGAAGCAAGCCTTCCCTGCCTCTGTGAGCCAAGGCCCACAATACCCGGGAGCTCACTCATGCGTTCTTTACGCTAGCCGATTGACCAGAGCTGGGTTAGGCTCTGGCCGCCTGTTTAGAGGATTCAGGAACCAAAGTGGTGTGTTGGCCTGCAAGGCACGCCGAGGGAACTTGCCTCCAGCAAGAACCTGCGTCCTCAACCACCAGGACTTCCCTTCCCCACGACGCAGGTATCCACACACGGCAAACATGGGGGTGGCACCAGCACGTGCCACTGGCGTGTAGGAATTTAATTGTGTGTAATTTGATGAGGAAATGTCCTCAATCGAGGACACACCTGAAGAATAAAAAAAATTGTTAAAGGAAAACTTCGTGTCCGTGTATATCCGGTGACAAAACATCAGCCGAGAATCTCCATGGCACTGATCTTTATCACTGAAATAATGTCTAATCTTAACCCAGAAGGTTGTTTCTTCTTTTTTAACTTAATAACGATTGATAAAATAAAGTATGAACTTGGTTAACAATTTATAAAGAAAATGTGAAGTAATAGTTGAGATTTTTCGCTTAGTATACTGTACGGTTAGTACATTAGATAGTACACATTGTACTGTTAATTAAAACATGTATCACATCTATCAACAACAATCTACTACTGGATTTAGGCCAGGCGAAGAGGTAAACGAAAGGTTGAATCTCTAGATGGGGGAAGATGGTCCGGTGTATAACAATGGCAGCCCTAATCAATATATATGTATACTCCTCTTGTAGTTCTTCCCAGTCTCTTAACAAAGCCCAGCGTTCTGCTAGATCTCTCCCTACCTGGTGGTACAGCTGGCACTTTTAATAGAGAAACTTTCTACCAGTGAAATGTTCTACAAATTGGACTACTACCGCGAACATTTGGCTATAGTTGCAATTTTGGTGTGCTACTATATACCCACAGTCCAGTTATACATACTACCGTCCATTCTACCTCTAACTACACATATTCCATCCAGAGTGTGGATATGTGGCTATAATCTTGCCCCCCAATATTCCACCTTCACATCACATCATTATTAGACTTCACTGGTTTCTATTTGTATTATACTTTATTACCTCTTTTATAAGATTATTTTATAACATTATAGAGCTTTTATATGAATCCGTGACTTTTTATTTATATATATATATTTGTTGAAGCATTTTTTATGGTTTTTTTTTTTTAATATAAAAAAACTCAGCGGTGAATGCTACGTATATTCACCTAATGTACTTTCATATATTTATTACTGAACAGAGAAAAGTCTATTTAAAGAAAATCGTGTGAAGCAGTCACACGACTTTTGTTTACTGGAATTACTACAACTTAATTTTCACAAATTTTCTTTTAATTTGGAAACTTTTCCTAAATGTAGAAATAGTATATATTGCACAAGCAATAAGTTAGAGAGCACTAACTTCATAGATTCCTATGACTATGCAAAGTTTAAAGAAAATCATTGAAGCCATTTCTGAGAAAATCGCAAAAAACTTACGATAACAAAAAATATCAGTACAGTCGCAATTATCGGTTGACATATTTTGACTGAAAACTTAACATATTTTAAAACTGTGCGCACAATATAAACTAAAATTTTTTTTTATTTTTTCTTATTGACCGCAAAACATTTGTTTATAATATTAGAATGCAATGTATGTGGTTGGTTATTGCAAAGAGAATGTAATGGGATCTCAATCAACAAATTTAAGATCCGTAAAATCCCCCCCCCCCCAAAAAAAAACAAGAGTTAAACTTTAATTATTCCCTACCTAGGCCACACTAGGGAGATAGAATTTTATATAAATAGAGGCTGAGCTAGCCCTACAACAGAAGAACAGTTTTTCGACACTAGTCAGTTAACACATACTACGTACTTCCTTTTCTCAGCCAGTCTGCCTCTCTCTCAATCAATCTCTCGCTACCTTATTCTCAACTAACATACAACATTTGTTAAGAGATGATAACTGTGTTAACTGTTTTTGCAGTTTTACATATTTCTATTCAATTATATAATAGATGTGAGGAGGTGAAAGTATTAGAGAGAATGGATTTAGGAATGATGAAGAAGATATAAACTAGTAGAAGTGCTGAACACTGATATAATGAAATAGAAAACACAGACTGCAAGGACTTTACAGTTAAATAGTAGTTAGATAGCGAGAGAGAATAATAAAGAGACAGACTGGATGAGTTACTAGAAGGTAGATAGTAGGTAGGTTTGCTAACTGTTCTAAAAACTGTCGTAAACTCTCCTCTCTGTTCTGCTGTCGTTCCATCTATATGAATGGAACTTCTCCTCCCTAGTCTGGCCTAGATGGGGAGTAACTAACGTTTTATTCATTTAATGTCTGCTTCTTCGCTCTTCTGATCCTGTGAATCTTTAATGCTTCAGATCGTATCACAATTATAACAGTGTTCAGTGCATCTACTACAAGTTTATTTCTTCATATTCTTAAACTATCTCCAATTCCTTCTCCTACCACAGAGAAAGTAAAAAAAAAAATGAGTGCATATCTAAACGATCATTTGCTTAATCAAATAAATGCAATAAACAGAAATTTTATTCCTAAACTAAAAGCGAGCAAATTCAGTAACAGAGATAAGTAATTAGAATTTTTAAGTAGAACTTGAAAATAAATTATGTAATATAGAAAGCAAAATCAAGCAAATTTTTATCAAAGCATTTTTTTTTTTAATCTGTAGCTGTATTAAGTGTAGCATTAAATTACTATTTAATGAAAATTCAATTTAATAGTTCGCTAATATTTTCATTAATATTGGCTGAATCGTAGTGTACTAGCTAATGAAGACATTTTTAATTAAATTACTAATCTGCTGTAAATTTTTTTTTTTAAAGAAGTAGCGTTTTTCATTACACTTGTATTAGTCATAAAAGTAAGAAATTCTCAACTCAACTGTAATAAGCGAATTCACATAGTCAGAAACTTATAATTTAGCAGAATTAAAATACTGCAGTTTTAACAATTTCCACTGCCGTATTGGAAAACTATTCTGCAAAGTCGCAATTGTGATTGAACGATTGTCTTAAAATTTGGAATTCTAGCCACTCATTTTAGGTATCTTAAAATAATACAGATAGTAGAACCGTTCATTTTACTGAACTGCCGCAGTAAGCGGGAAAATCTTAACATTGCAGTTTCCCCAGAGCCTCCAATTAATTAAAAGTGTGAGATCTTTAAAAAAATAATTAGTACGCAACATTTAAAAAAAAAAATAGTTCAGCCGCTTTCGAGAAAATCGCAAAAAATTAGATAAAATATTCAGTAATATTTTTGAACTTGCTAGTTTTTTTTTTTTTTTTCTTTGAAGCTATTTATAAAAGTTAGGTTAGTTGGTTTTTCGAGATGTTACACCTCGGATTAGTCGTCCTGTACATCTACCATCATGGAGCCGTTTCTGTCCGATATGTAAACATTGATGGACCCATTATATGGGATGGCTGGCGTAAATTGTATCGGCCTCCATCTTCTCGCATAGTTTTTTGATGTGCTTCACAGACGGGAGCTTTTCCTTAAGCACTTTAACTGCCACTGCTGTGGCTACGCTTTACATGTAAGCGTGAAGTAGAGAATGATTTTAAAAGAATCTCTAAGGTCGCAGTAATAGTGGTCTTTGGCACCATTATGCTCAGGCAAGCAAACCTTTGAATACTGTGAGTGCCCTAACCCTTCCAGCTGCAAAATTTGTATCCATCAAGCCACTAATTTTGTCCAACCGCCAAATAATCCTGGAGCTTAGTCCCCAGATTTTTCCACACAGCCGTTAACACCTTCCAAGGGCGATTTTGGCCTTATGTGTAACATCTTCTTTGTTAAGACCATTTCCTTTACTTTAGTGTGGTATTCGATATCCTTTGTATAATCCCACATGATTAGATTAGATTAGATTCTGTGGAAGGATTGGCTCTTCAGCCTGCGTCACCACGACCCCCAATGGTCTATTGTGGCATCCCCTAAGTTGGAGACCCCTCCTCAGTCCTGTCCTTTATTTGAACACTGGAATCTGGGGAGGTTCCTAGATGGTCGGTTAAGAGCACCTCTCACTAGAGCACCCTCTCGAGTCCTATCTGCCTTAATAGACTTAATAGTCCCGAGAGGGGCCTCTGGCTGAGGTTTGCAGGCGTCAGTTTCTCCTCTCCAAAGAGGCGAAAGCTTAGCCATACATGCCCCTCGCACTGACACAGAACGTGTAGGTTTGTTTTCTCTTCTTCCTGATAAAACCTACACAGGCTATCCGTTACCAGGCCCATGGGGTGCATGTGCTTTTTAAGTCTACAATGGCCAGTGAGAACGCCAACTGCTATCCTTATGGCCGCCCGGCCTAATTGGAGTAGTTCTGCTGTTAACCTGGACGAGTAGCTATGAATGAATGTTTTCGCCTGCCTTTGGCCTGGGGTTTTAGCCCACCATTCTCTTGATCGATCGTGCATGCTTGTCCTAATGGATGCACTCCTGAAGCATCTTGCGACGCTGGAGAACGGTTCAGGCCCGATAAGGGTTCCGATGGAACCCTCCCGGGCCAAGCGATCTGCCGCCGTATTGCCTCTGTGACCCAAATACCCAGGCACCCAGACTAGGAAAACCTTATTCTGGCTACTAATTTCTCTGAGTACACCTAGGCAATCCCACACCAGCCTTGAGCTGATCTCTCACGAGTCAGTTGCCCGCAGGGCAACCTGGCTATCCAAATACATGACGAATCCCACATGATATAACGACCATGAGTAGTATTTTTGCTGAAACGAGAGAAAGCCAAGAATTGGGACACCTCTTTTTATTCGACGATCTTTAAACTTTACAACAAGACGATGCTCCATCTTTCTTAAACCGATTTTTTAAAATTTCCCGCATAACTGCCTCCCACTGCTATCATTGATGAAGGTATATTAAGAACAATATGGACAAAAATTGATTATTGTTTAGATGTCCTTTGTATCACAAATAGGGCTCATATAGAACTTTTTTAACTATTTGTACATAAACTTAACCTTTATCTTTATATTATGTAAAAATTTCAACTGTATCTAGCTTCTGTTCCAATATTAATAAATTTTTGAAATTGTCTAAAGATTTCATGGATACTCAGTGTTTTTAGTGATAGTTAAGAAGTTTATATAGGTTTTTATTGTCGGTTGATTCTGTTTGTTATTGAGAGGAACTGTTGGAGTTGAAATGAATGGAGTAGAGAGAGATATAGGATCGTAAAACTGAAGCAGTAGCGCTGTACATTAGAGGAGAAAGTAGAAACAGAGAGACAGTGTTGATAGAGGTTGGAAAGGACCTCAGATTGGCAATACACTGGCTCGGCTAACAGCAGCCAGCCCTACATTAAGTTAGAGAGTTACAAGAGATATCCCTGTCTCTCTCCATCTAGTAAGGAAAATAAAGAGAGAGAACATGTCTAGCACTGCTTCAGAATGGATCTTAGCAGGACAAATGCATTAGAGGATGGTGCTAACCTTTCTTGAAGTTCCTGCCATCCAAGACTTCTCTAACCTGCTCCCTGATCTACCTTCCTTCACCTATTGTTTCTGTGATGCCTGTTTCACCGTCTCCTCTCATTATAATCAACATATTGTCTTCAACATTTCGTAAATTCTATGTCTGACTTTTTTTTCCTTTTTAATTTTGTGTTAAATATTCATAACAGTTTTTCCTCTTATCTGAAATTCTTAAATTTCTATATAGACTTATCTAAATGCTAAATTAAAAAAAAAATACTGGTGTGAAACACTCACAACTTTCTCTAAACTCCAATTTTCAAAATTGTAATTGACAAACTTTATAGTTAGTATACAAAATTTAATAAAATTCGTCTATGTTTTTATGGAGAAAATCACAAAACCGGAAATACTGTTCAGTAAAAACCTACTTCCGGTTTACTAATTTTCTAGAAACTCGGAATTTTGGCAATCTATTATTTATTTCTAATTAATTTTGTCTACATGGTAGAATAATTGTATAATCAACTAAGATAGCACTTTAGAGGCAAACATTGCCCCACCCCTCCCCCAAAAGCCCGCTTTAATGAATTTACCAGAAGAAATGTTTCAAATAAAAGTTGTAGCTCCTTATATGTGTAGTTTACATACTTAGTTTAAAGAAAATTGTAATAGGTCCCATCCACAGAAAAGAGAATGCAACCACAGCAGAGAGAAGAGATATGGCACGATGCGATGACTGGTGTACAGTTGTATGGTTGTATATGATAGATCCTTTAGATAGATTCCCTGGCTTATATACACAGGTTCTCCCACTCTAGCCAGCCTAAGTCAGAGAGTAGTCTCTGTTAACCTACAACTGTACACCAGTCGTCGCATCGTGTCATATCTCTTCTCACCATTCATTCTATCATTTTCAATATAAAGTCCAGTGCAGTTAGTGTAAACTTAGCTACATTATATTAGTGTAAGCATATATCGTTGATTTAATCATACCTAATTTCTCTCCTCAACAACCCTATTATAAAATCATTTGTAAATACAGAACATTGTAAATACTTTTCAATAAAAACGCATTCCGGTCAGCTGATTTTCTTCAAACTTGGAATTTCAACAACATATTTAATTCTAATTAATATTATTAGATGATAGAATTGTGTAATAAACTGAAATAGCACTTTAGAGCACGCCTTAACCCTACCTCTCCCCTAAAAGTGCCCTTAAATGCATTTTCCCGAAGAAATGATTCAAATAAACGTTGTAGATCTTTGTATGTGTACTTGATATACTAAGTTTAAAGAAAATCGTTGGAGCCATTTTTGAGAAATTAGCAAAAAAGTGAAAAAAAAAACATTCAGTAAAGGTGGGTATTTCCGGTTGAGGAATTTTGACAGATAACCTACTGTCAGATCCTATGGTGATACCCAAACGGAGCAACAAGTTTGAACTTTCTGCGAATTTCCCTTTTTTTGAGCTATGCTGTTCACATACAAACACACACACACACACACACACACACACACATACACATCACTTGCTAAAAACCACTTTTTTGGATTCAGAGGAACTCAAAACGGATATTTCCGATGAAAACTTGATATCGAAAATTTTGTCACGACTACAATACTTCCTTTTACTAGGAGTAAAGAGAAAGTAAAAATTGCGGGTCCGGAAAGTGCTCCCAAATGCGCAACTCTCATCACTGTCACTTCCTGATCATTTTTTTCAATCGATCACTTTCCTACGAGGGGGGTTGGTCATGTGATTTCCCACCTGCCAGAAATGTGTATTTGAAGAATCATCAACTTTAGTAACTTCTTTCGTCCATTGTCTTAAAAATAAATATAAAAAAATTATTGATTCCTTGTAGAAAGGTGAAGACAGGATATTTTTTCAAAAATTCTTATTATTGTTATTAAGAGAAGATTAAAAATTAGACAACAAAGAAATGAAGAAATGAAATAAGAAAGCTGTAGGAAGAATAGCAGACAATAATTGAAGGTAATAAGTAGAGAGAGAGACGATAAAGAGGTTTCCATCATCACAATAAGACTTTGTGAAGTTTTATATTCCTTCCTCATCTGGGATGATCTTTTCTATTATGATTTTAGAGGAATGTTATTGGATGAATAACTTATTTCGAATGGAGAATGTCAGGGAAACGATATAACTCTTGAATGCCCACTGTAAAGATGATTATAATAATATATCCGTTTTCCATCTGTACTAAATATATTTTTTTCTTTTATTCGTATAATAATTGATATTTATAGAGTTTATACTCTGAGGAAATATTTCGAGGACGATCTGAAAGGACAGCTAAAAGTAAAAAGTAAATAATAATATCATAAAAGTTATGCAGCCGATCCTGTCATTGAGCAATGAATATAGCGAGTTGTAGGATTAAATCTAAACATTTCTAAGGCTAAATACGTATTTGTATCCAGTAGAGGAAAAACGACGAGCAATTGAAGCAAATCTTCTGTATGCAATCTCCAAAAATATTTTGGAGGGAAATTTAATAAAAACAAAATGAAAAACTATTTCTCGCTTAAGCCTTAAGTCTCCAAATGACAATCAGAAGTTTAGACTTGTGAATGTAGCAGTGATTTAAAGATATTTCCAGCACTTTGGAAAGACAAAATTTTCAATATTTCCGCTATATAATACGCCATGTACGTAACTTGCAAGTGATCCTTCGTAGAAAGCCGCTGTAATGGTACCGCAAAGATAATGCAACCACAGCAGAGAGAAGAGAGGCCCCCTCTGGTTAACAGAGACCACTCTCTACTTAAGCAGGCTTGAGTGGGAGAACCTGTGTATATAAGCCAGTGGGAATCTATCTAGAGGATATCTATCAGATACAACCATACAACTATACATCGCATCGCGTCATATCTTTACTCACACTATTCATTCTATCATTTTCATCATAAAGTCCAGTGCAGTTAGTGTAAACTTAGCTAGATTATATTAGTGTCTTCATATCAAAGTTCATTTAATCAAACCTAATTTTTCTCCTCAACAACCCCATAATACAGCAAAACGGAAATTTGCCCGTAAAAGCAGCTACGTTTAGATAATAAAAACCTTGTGGTGATTAGTTCGGTCACAGTTTGCACCAACTATGGTGATAAATAAATTGACAATGGACACACATGCTGATAGCCAATATCCGCAAGGACAAGGCACTGTAAGAACAACAGTAATTCATGGCATTATTCCTGTTAACAGTTCAGATTTATATATAACATACTATATCCTCTATTAGACGAATAGGAAATAGATTCTATATCCGACCTTTTCTTATAATCGGTTTTGAAATGTCTTTAAATAATATTCCTTCCTAGATACAATATCCTTCTTGTTATCCTGTCACTGTATCCATAAATAAAACAAACGTAATCATTTTATTTCTATATCTTTTCCACGAAATGTATCAATATGTCATTTTTACTTCCTCTTACTCCTAATAAGAGGAAGTATTGTAATCGTGACAAATTTTCGATACCGAATTTTCTTGAAAAAATGCACGTTTTGAGGTCCCTAGAGTCCAAAAAAGTGGTTTTTAGAAAATGGTCTACGGTGCCTGTGTGTGTGTGTGTGTGTTTTTTTTTTTTTTAATATATATTTGTCAGCATGCTCCACAAAGTATTACATGCAATTATATACAGATCATTAACTGTTTAGGACTTAATTGTTTAATATAAAAACTTAGTTGATGGACACATTTGTACAATTATTATGAATATCTCAATATCATCAAAGATATAAATATATTTGTATACAATTATTCTACTCATTTATATAAAGTATATGACGAAAACTATAAACAAGAGTAAATTGAATTGCTAAGAATTCTAATAAAAGGGGACAAAATTCAGCAATTTTCATATACGTACAGAAGATATATGTGTGTGTGTGTGTGTGTGTGTGTGTGTGTGTGTGTGTGTGTGTGTTTGTGTGTGAACAGCATAACTCAAAAATAAAAATTCGTAAAAAGTTCAAACTTGATATTCCGTTTAGTTATCACCGACAATAATGAGTTACGTGTCAATATTCCTAACCGGAAGTACCACTTTACAGAATAAGTTTTTCACTTTTTTGCGATTTTCTCAAAAATGGCTCCGACAATTTTTCTTTAAACTTAGTATATCAACTACATATACAAAGAGCTACAACTTTAATTTGAACCATTTGTCCGGAAAAATTCATTTAAGGGAACTTTTAAGGGTAGTGGTGGGGTTAGATTTTCCTCTGAGGTGGTATTTCAGGTTTATTACACAATTCTATCATCTAAATAATATTAATTATAATTGAATATGATGTTGAAATTCTTAGTTTGAAGAAAATCGGATAACCGAAATGCATTTTTACTGAAAGATATTTTCCATTTTTCTGTTATTTTCTCTGAAACGGCTCTAACATTTTTCTTTAAACTATGTGAACTACACACATTAAGAACTACAACATCCATCACGTGTATTGGCACATGTATCCGGGTAAAATCATTTAAGGGGGCTTTTGGGAGAGGGGGACGGTTATGATTTCCTCTAAAGTGCTATCATAGTTGATTATAAACAATTCTATCATCCAAACAAAATTAGTTAAAAATAAACAGATTGCCAAAATTCTGAGTTTAAGAAAATTAGTAAACCGGAAGTGCGCTTTTATTGATCTGTTTTTTTTTCAGTTTTCGCCATTTTCTTCATAAAAACACCGACGAATTTTATTAAATTTGGTATACTAACTATAAAATTTGTCAGTTACAATTTTGTAAACTGGAGTAAGAGAAAGTTGTGTGAGTGTGTCACACCAGAATTCTAAATAGACCGCTTCTTCTAATTATAATTTATTTGTTTAATTGCACTAATAATTAGTATGAATTTTTTTTTTTTTTTTAAACTGTTGTGAGAAATTTTAATTGAATTAGCTCATGTGTAAATTTCTGTCTTTAGAGTACTCGTTCAATGCTAAAGTGGACTGCACCACATTATTAATATTAAGGACACTATAATGAATAGCTAAACACTCCAGGCCTAAGAAATGTTTTCAACGGAATATTATGAATTCCTTTGGGAAATTTTGTGAAAATTGTGTTTAATATCAATTTTATTTTGTCCCACTATTATGAGCGGCCAAATACAAAATGCGGACTTTCATTTGATCATTTCTGCCTAATTCTCTTTAACGTTTATTTTCAACAATGGAATGAAAATCTAAATTTTTTCTTTATAGTTCACATTAATTATATGAAACAGTAAATATTATGTTAGAAATAACTTGATGTTTTGCATTCTTTTTATAAAAAATTCTAAACTAGATTTTTCATAGAAATAATTTAGCTAAAAATAATTAGCGAATCACAGTGTAGAAGTAAAGGTGTCAAATGTAGGCGTGGTCACCATGATAATTCTAAATTTCTGAATGGCCCAAAAAATATACATTTCCACATTTGATACCTTCATTTCTACACAGTGATTGGTTTGATTATTTATAGCTAATTATTTCTTTGAAAAAACTAGTTAAGAATTTTTTTTACTAATTTTCCCTTCGTAGGTATTTTATAAATTGTCAACTTGTGCAATAAAAATGAAAAAATTAAAATTGAATGTTGGTATGGTGGTTATGAACTTACATGGACTTATTATGGGAGGTCTCCAGATCGAGTCCCGCGTATAACTGGTAAAATTTTATATTCGTTTAAAAATTTGTTAATAGTAAAATATGTGCTTCTGCTTCCGTCCACGACCTAATTTGGTAGTTAGATGTTAAACCAGCCTGAAAAAAGGCATAACTTTTACTTGTTACTTTTTTGAAATGTTTGTGGTTTCTCCCTCCCTCTCCATTTCTCTCTGTATCTGTCCGTGAGTGTGTGTGAATAGAAAAACATCACAGCTAGCCCAAATTTAATATTCCCTTTAGGAATCTCAAAGGATATGGATATTTAGGTTTCGAGCAAAATCCGTCTACCTGAACTTCCTTAATGGAACGTTCTCTTTTTTCCGATTTACTCGAAAACATCCCCAACTTTTTTCTTTTTTTTTTTGAACTAGTTGCAGATTTTCTTTTGTTTGAAACATTTCAAAAAATTCTTAGAACATTAATTTCCGGAAATGCCTTTGAGATAAACACGTCACTTTAGCATTACATAATTATTATCAGCTCCAGCCGTAAATAAATTATGGTTTAAAGAAGACGGTTGTGAAATGTATTTGGTGTACTGTTGTTCAGTTGTAGTGCTAGTTTGTGTAGCATGAGCGGTTCAATAAAGGGCTTGTAAGTATATATTATGTTTAAGAGAGAAGTATTAGTAATAATCAAGAGAGCACCACTGTTTTTAAAATAATTATATTATTCTTTAAAAGAATTTCATCTTTACAATATCACAATAATATGCACAATAAGTATATTGAAATTAGTTGGAATAAACTCTTATGTTTTAACTTATATCTGGCACTGATTCCTGAAGTGTTCTGCTTCGGTGTCTGTTTCAGACTGTCATGAAGGAATGTCTTCTAATTGTTCGTTCAAATCTTCCCCTGTGAAAAGAAGGGGTAGACAATGCTATCAAGTTCATGAACTCTAAAAGACAATAGTGGTCTTCTACCTGAATAGTCCTTTTGCAAGGGAATGCTACATTTATCTTGATATTTTTGATTATTTCAAATTAAATATATTTTTATATTTCTGGCGTCCACCACAGTTGATAAACACTCTTGGGAAGGTAGAAGAAAATATAGCCCAGCTTGATTCGTTTTATAGTTCCTACATTCAATATGTATAGTTGAATGATCAATTCTTTTCACACAAAAAAAATCGATTTTATTCTAGTTCGTCATTCGATTTTTTTGTATTCAACCCTGGGATTTTTATTTATTAATAATTAAAATAATTCTTTAACAATAATATAAAAGTGCTAGATAAAAATTAAATATAATACAAAATACAATTAGCTTAATGTCTTTATTAAAAACAGTAGTAACATAAATTAAATTATATATATATATATATACATAAGTGGATCATTTACATAGTTAATATATATAGTGGTAAACATGTTGTAACATGCTAATGTAATGTTATTTACTTGGTAGTTACTAGTTTGGTCGGTGCGCGCAGTGTGGCCAACTAGTCGATGGGGGGAGGGTAGAGGGGAAGGAACATTGTAAGTTTCGTTAACAGCAGTGCCGAACTTAATTGACCATGTCCACGGCTAACTTTGCTGATATTGTGCCAACCCCCCATAGATTAGCTCTCATATTAATGAATACATGGTAAACTAATTAGTCCAAAAACATACATTAATCATATTATTTTTTATTACATAATAATTAGATTTTATTAATTTAAAAAGGTTGTATTTTATTTTAATTTAATTTTAAAATAATTACCCCTTATCCTTTCACAAATATATTTCCCTTGAGGTTGCACACGCACTCGACTTATCAGGTCAAAAAATGAACACTTAAAAGAAAATGACAATTAAAAGAGCAGCAAAAAAATGGATTGGTCGCCAACATCATTAAAAAAAAACATTAAATACATGTCAGTAGGTATCCGTAGAAGAGATGTAACGTTGGAAGTAACAGGTTATTCCTTTGAAAACTGAAATGTATATTTAGATTCTTAATTCCTGCAATAAGTAAAAAAAAAAAGAGCGATGGCAAATAGAAGTTATTTAACAACGGCAATTTAAGTCGAAGAAATATAGATAAAAGCACGAAAAAACTTACACATAGCTGGAGTGGTTAGAAGCACGGACCTACAAAGCTGAGGTTTATATTGTGCAGCCATAGACTTGGAAATATAATCTTTCAGGCTACAGCGGTCATTGGGCATTTACAAACTTCGGTCTTCGGTTAAGACTAAGTCAGTGGTATTGTCATAGACCGACGTTTCGACCTTATTACAATAGGCTTGTTGTGGTTGGTTCCGCCGAGCTGGAAAGCATCAGAGATATTTTCCATGTTAGCCTGCTTCTTTTTGTGGTCATCGACCGGTTTCGGGATGTTTTTGTCAAACAGTGTAATAACATAGACTTGCACAGAGCAAGTACAGTAATAGGCTTCTTCAGGACAGTGTAGTCTCTAAAACTGAAACAATATTTTTCAGTGTGTTGAGTGTTGATTCAGCTATAGAGGCGACACTACCCTGATGAAGCCTAATGTAAAATGGGTTTTATAACAAACCCCCGAAGATCTAAGTGTTTTAGTCTTGGATTTTATTTAGTGTATACCCCTCATGATCAATCATCATACACAGGGCCAGCTGATCTTTAAAGCCTCATATGAATTGTAGAAAACCGCCATTTATTTCAAAATTTCTTTTTTTTTTCTCATGAAATTTTGTGATGGAAATTCTTAATCTTACACATGATTTGTAATAATTTTCTAAATTTTGTATTAATAGTTTTATAAAACTCTTCTCCCAGCGCTAAGTTTGCGAACAAACACGGAGAACAATTCAGAGTTGGTTTTTTTTTACTGCAAGATTTTTTAAACCATCAAAATTTGAGATAAATTGTCTCTGGGAATTAATTTTCAGTTGGCACACAAAATAAAAAAAAAGAAGCAGACACAAAGAAAAGATGTTGAATAACATTTTCTTAGAATAATGAAGGACACCTAAATTAGACTAATTGTTATTCTAGATTAATTAATTCTATTTTAGACACAAACAGCATGTACCCACCCGTATTCTTTCTTTGAATTTCTTGTTAAACTTATACATTTTTCAAAAGTGTCCTTTCAACGTGCATCACTTGACTAATGTTTTTTAATAATCTTGTTTTTATGATTTATTTCTTAAATTAGTTTACTAAACTGTCTGTAATAATTAATACTTATTAAAACATAATACAGCTGTCACATACACTTAGTGTTAGAGTTAGATTTTTTAAAAAAAAGAAGCCTAGAGAGAAGAAGACAATCCTAGTAGTATTAGTAGAAATCAGACGGTCGTATACAATACTATTGTTTGTGGTAGTGTTGGTCTACAAAAGTAAATCTTCAAAATCTAAGTACAATGTGAAAGCTGTACAACAATGTCCAGTAGGTTGGATTAATGTTTCGGATTAGGGAGCACAGCTGTTGTTGCTAGAGGTTAGTCGGGTCTGCCGTACGCACTGTCTATCTTCCATCTTCTTTACTTACTTTTATCCTAATAAATGGTCATCCGGCTCTTTCTACAGTGAACTTTCTCTCAATTTCTACTCCTTCACCACTATTTTATTTTACTACTATTCTTATATTTTGTCTAGTTTTTTGTTCTGTTTTTTTTTAAACCGGAGTTTTTACCTATGTTTTTTTTGAACACGTTTTAGGTAGACATTTTAAATTTTCAACTTTTCTTAGATAGATATAATGTTAAATGTTCTAGTGAGAGTGTATCTAGAAGGTGATGATAGGTGGTAAAATGAAAAATGCAATGTAAACATGTTAATGAGCTAGATTGTTATAGGGGATTATTGCGGTGCGACCTAAAAGATCTATTGTACCTCCCCCCCCGGAGCCTTCTCACAGCTCTGCCGCCTGCGAACAGTGTTCTTAAGCTGTAGACAACATTGCCTGTTACCGGACGGTGAGCTGTAGAGGCTTCAAGGAAGAGAAAATCTAAAGGCAGCAAGCTGGATACGAACCCGGGACCTATACTTGTTTATTAGTAAATTTAACATCAGTCGAATACGCACGGTCATTGACGCCATTTCTGTGGAAAACTTTCATCGTTCCTAGATTCATATTTAACCACAATAATAATAATTATTTATAAAAAGATCATTGGAATAGAAGAAAAGAGTATTACCGAAAGTAATAAATGGTATGGATAAAACCGTCCGCCAGATGCTTTCATTCTATTACATTAGATGCACAATGTATATATACTATTACTAATATTTGGTTCTACGTATAATACTAGAGGAGGTTATATTATTAAAACACCTTACTCTAAAATCTAACATTCAAAATGTTATAAAAATACTCTTCAAAATATAGTCCATCATTTTTCAATAGTTCGAAGCCATCTGTGAGAAGTTTTTGATCCATGGTACCATGGATTTTTCTTTCACTTCGAGTCCTGGCCCTCCACACAAAAATCTTTCCACTGGTCTTTCTTCTGGGCTCTTCTCCACCTAATCGGTGCTCTGGCTGCCTTCGCATCCCTGTTTCACCTGGTACAGACACCTACTTGTAGATTGTTGTAGGGGATTGTTGCACTACGACCTGAAAGATCTACTGTGCTCCCCAGTGCCTTCTCAGAAAACTGCCGGCCTCCGAACAGTGTTCTTAAGCTATAGACAACACTGCCTATTACCGGACAGTGAGCTGTAGAGCTTCAAGGAAGAGAAAATCTAAAGGCAGCAAGCTGGATTCGAACCCGGGATCTCCGCGCTACCACTGAGCTAATCCTTCCTTCTCCTTTGGCTTATGCCAGTTAACTAGGGACGTAGACCTTAGTTTGTGTACTGTGTTTGTCCTTGTCTGTAAAGAGTAGAGTGTATGTAGTTCAAGTGTTTTGTGTACTGTTCTGACGAAGTGCAAGGAGTACTAAGCTGTGGTAATCCATGATGGGGTCGCTACACCCATGCAACAGATACCTTCCATGCAACAGCTCCAGGCTGTTCATGAGTTAATAAACTATTTACTTTCCGCGTAGAGGCAGCGTCAGATAAAGGTTGGATATGTAATGGATGCTAGAAATTAGATTATAAATATATTTGAAGAAAATTATGATTTGAAAGAAAAATGCAATTTGGTTGGCAAAAAAGGGTAAAACCCAGGTAGAAGACACCGTTACAGAAGAGTTCATAGAACTTAGTTAGCTTTGTCTTTTGCTCCTTCTCACACGGGGAGGATTTGAACTACCAAGAGAAGGCATTCTTTCAAGAAGGAGTCTAAATTCTGCATTCAAAGAGACAGTCTAATTTGGATATTCTATCAGTATTAATCAAGGAGTCAACATCAGTGCCAGCTATAAGTTCAAACATTTTGAGTTAAATCAATTTAGCTACTAGTTATTTGATTCTGTGTATTTATAAGTTAATTCCAGATTCACAATTAATAGCGACCTTGTAAATTTACTAATTTAATATATAGTTAAATTATTTATTTAAAAGTGGTTCTTATTCTCTATTTCTAATACTTCTATCTCTATCTTAAGCATACATACACACAAGCCCTTTACAAAACTGCTCGTGCTACAATACTTACAAACATACATCACATCACACTAACTACATTTCAGATAGAACAACCAGGAGAGGCCTACTTCCCCTCCATTTTTCGCGTAGGTAGTGAGTGGGTCTTAATTTTCTTTTCCTTGCAAATGATTGGCTGGCGGATGACGAGGTCTAAATCTGCCAAACTTGTAGCTGCCTTGTTTTGCTTCGGAACACTGTTAATCATTTTTTCCTTTCCTTATTCCCTCCTTTTTCTGAACAGAGGCAGCCATGTTTTGTTCTTGCGAAGCCCATCATATATCTATTTAAACAGTTTCCCTCTTTTTCAATTTTTACTGCCTCTCTCTTGTTCGTAGTAATTGTTTGCTTGGACAAGGACTTTGGTTTTCTTGAAATTTATTATATTATTGTTTGTTGCCAAGTTGCTTACAAAACCGCAGAGCATTTATCTACATTTTTTTTGGCCACATTTTATATAGAGAATGCCATCATTTTCATACTAGTTGATTAAATTACATTGAGTTTTCACCGGAAATACAAGTTCGAAATCCCCTGAGTACAAATAAAACTGTTTTGAGCGAATGGTGTGTGTGTGTGTGTGTGTGTGTGTGTGTGTTGTGTGAATAAAATATCTCAAAAACGAATGTCATAGGAAGCTCCATACTTGGTATTCCGTTTAGATACTACCACCGCATCTGACACGAAGGTTTCGGACAAAATCCAGAAGTGCCATAAGTGACTTGATTGAGTGTATGTTTTTTTTTTTTTTTAGTTTTCGCGATTTTCTTTAAATTGTATTTCCACAATCAAGAGTGTTTCACACCAGTGTTTCCTAATAAAATCTGTTTTCTTATTCCATTCTCTTCCTTAAAATTAACGAAACAATTTGATTCCACCCAGTTAGCATTAAAGTTATAGATTCGTTGTTTTTTTTTTTATTTGATTCGTTCATTTTGGATTAAAAATAAATTTGTTAGGTAAGAATTAATAAGAAAAACTGAAGTACAAGACCCCTTATATTAAAATAATGCACTATATCGAACGCTATAATACTGTGTAATTTAAAATTCTTAGAACAGAAGTAGACAATACAAATATTTTAGAAACTAGCTAAAATGAAATTTGAATTCATTCTCTTTTTGTCGTGGTGGAACAGTCCAAGATGGCCACGGGCAGAGAGGGTTGGGAACATCTATTGTACTCCATATGTTTAGATGTAGATAATATTATGAAGGTTTTAATAAAAGATTAGTCTTGTTCCCTAGTATATTTTAAGACACTTCATCTTCAGAATCTTCTAATATGAATAGTCGATACCTCCCCACGAACAGAGTTGATTATTTTTGTAACTATTTTCTTAACTTGTCTGAAGAGCCAGTATTCCACCACACAAGGCTTCTTGATGAATGATGCAATGGTATTGTTATATAATTCTTTAGTAGTTGATGTACATACAATATTTGTAGAAAAGCTAACTATAGCTCGATTGAAAAACACTCATACAGCAAGAAAATTGTAAGCTGTTTTTAGAATATAAACTTTCAGTAACATACGCACACATACACACTGTATACAGAGAGCAGCGCCCAATTGAATTGGTAGCTCCACTTAATCTTCTCTGAGTGTGTTTGGATCTCACCAATTTCACTTGCTTTTTCCCCTTTCTATTCATCCTTTCAGAACATTTTATAAATGGAATGTTAGATTTTATTTAGAAATATATGATCAACTAGCCTTCATTTTTCAGTTACTTTAAAATTGGTACTTCTCCCACCGCCACCATCTCTATATTGTAAATTGAACAGCCAAACTTATTTTAATTATTGCTTTTTCTCTATATGAAGGCTATATTGGATTATGGACTGGAATTATGGGGTTCTGCCAAGTTCAATGATTTTTGCCCAATCCAAAATCCTGAGAATAATGGTAAATGCTCCTTTTATATAAGTAATTAATTTTATCGTAGCATGCTTTATTTTTGTGGTTCTGAGCCAGAAAGGCTATCAAATATGAGAGATAACTTCAACTTAATGTTTCTATCACGAGCCACACTGGTTGAAGTCATCTACTTGATTGATAGCCTTACTTTGACAATGGATGAGAATCCTACCCGGTCAAAACCACAAAAATAAACCATGCTACGACGGATAAAATCATAGATGTTATCAAGCATTGCCAACTACATATTTAAATAATTAATTAAAACATTGCAAAAATCCTTTAGGTAATACCCATGAAGGGCCGAGGTTTTCCAAATGACGATTTTTATTGGATGTGGAAATGTCGCGGTGTAGCACAATCTCTGCCATCACAGGAGTATTGAACCCTGAATTCTCGCACCAAAGACGAATGCGCTAGCCACTAGACTAAAGGTGAAGGCTAAGGCATCCACAATGAATTAAAAAGTTCTTTCTTAGTAGATGTTATCTATCTTCTGGAAAAATATGTCCAATAAAGGTCAATGAAGATGACAAAGTATATAATCACCGATGAGTTGGATGGAGAGAATTGATTTGCTTTGATGAATTAACAAGACTTGGTTAACGCCGTAATATAATGATGAGTTACACTGACTGCCTGGACTTTACAGTAAAGGTTAGAGTGGAAGGGGTAATGACACGTTGTGACTGGTGAACTATCTCCTGAACTAATTTGAACTATATATTCTCTGTGTTCCATCGCTGTCTTTCATTTAAAGATTATATACTTTGTCATCTTCATTGACCTTTATTGGCCATATTTTTCCAGAAAAATTGATTGTTCTTTTTTCTTGGGTGTGGGGGGGATTAACTCGAAAATTGTCTCAACAATTTTCTTTAATCTTGAAATGGTCGTTTCATATATATTAACATCATTTAACTAGAGATTAAATTTTAGAAGGATTTGTACTTTTAGACAAACTGTAAATAGCCATTTCTACTTACGTACATTGTGAGGCCTGCGCCTTAAAATATCGTCACACTCAGGAAACTATTATTTCCTCAGAAAAAACTAAAATGAGGGGTCCCAAATATCCTTTATATTCATGTGCTAACGGATAAGAGAACTAGATTTATTAAAAAATTTTCTTAGATTTAAAAGATATTTAACAATATAATAAATTGTAGTTACAATAAGAGGTCATACAGTCGTGTATTTTTTTATAACTTTTTTTTTAAAGAATAAAAAAACAAGCGGTGATTAATCTCTGATCGGAAATTCATGAAACATTACATTGGCAGTTTTTTTTTTTGTAAATAATATATTTAGTTCCAGTTCATTTTTTTGTTTTGTTAATGGTTTCAGGTTGAACTAATGTGTTCAGTGTACTGAGACTGACACAGAGAGCGGCGCTGATTGTTCCTGTTTGTAACCACAACTTTATTTATATCATTCTGCAGTGCGCTGTTGCTCGCACAGAGACCGCTTTAATACTAAATATTCTAAGCCTTTGTTACCTTTTCCCATTCATAGTCTCTTGTTATTATTCTATGTTGAATATTCTCACGGTCCACGCCTCTTAAACCTTTGTAACCAAACTACTAGGATTCTAATATAGTGTCCAAGGTGTGGTATCCAGTTTCCTTCCGTTTTATTCCTTATCATCCATTTTATTAGCATATAACTTTTCATTTTAATGAACTTATCAATTGCAAATTATCCTGATTAACATAATATAAGTGAAAAAAAAAATCGCAAAAAAATTTTGAAATTCCTTTAGGTATCCTCAAGGATACACGGACAAAAATATGTTTCGGACAGAATCCATTTTGCGGATGTGCGATCAAATGGTCTCTTTTTTTAAGATTTTCTCAAAAATGGTTGTCTTTTTTCTAAAATTTGATTTATAACTAACAAACATTCAGATCTGTCACTTTATTTAAATGTGTTTCTAAAATTCCCAGTTTGAAGAAAATCTGCGAATATCCCGAAATCGGTTCCCAAAATTGGCATCAAACATGATATGCTGTTTACAGATATATATTTATATATACCTTTATTTAAACTATTTCTAGAGACGCTGCAATCTTAAATCTTTTCTCTAAACTGTCATTTCACCATAACGCCATTTAGGAAAAGGGTAATTAATGTTGGAATACTGGTAGAAGATAGATAACATCTACTAAGAAAGAACTTTTTAATTCATTGTGGATGTCTTAGCCTTCACCTTTAGTCTAGTGGCTAGCGCATTCGTCTTTGGTGCGAGAATTCAGGGTTCAATACTCCTGTGATGGCAGAGATTGTGCTACACCGCGACATTTCCACATCCAATAAAAATCGTCATTTGGAAAACCTCGGCCCTTCATGGGTATTACCTAAAGGATTTTTACAATGTTTTAATTAATTATTTAAATATGTAGTTGGGTCCGCAATGCTGGATAACATCTATGATTTTATCCCTCGTAGCATGGTTCATTTTTGTGGTTTTGACCGGGTTAGGGTTCTCATCCATTGTCAGAGTAAGGCTATCAATCAAGTAGATGACTTCAACTAGTGTGGCCCGTGATAGAAACATAAAGTTGAAGTTATCTCTCATATTTGATAAAAGTTTATCTTTCATATTTGAAAGTTATCTCCCACAAAAATAAAGCATCCTACGACGATAAAATTAATTACTTATATAAAAGGAGCATTTACCATTATTCTCAGGATTTTGGATTGGGCAAAAGTCCAAAAGTCATTGAACTTGGCAGAACCCCATAATTCCAGTCCATAATCCAATATAGCCTTCATATAGAGAAAAAGCAATAATTACAATAAGTGTGGCTGCTCAATTACATTAAGTTGCTGAAACCAGCATACTAATCAATTCAGAGAACAATGGTTGGATAGGAATAATGCGTAGGAATTTACTATACACAAATTCAAACCGGAACAAATGTAACACCTATAGAGGACCACAAGAGCTACATATACACAGACTAAAGTTAAATGAAGTATAAGTCATGTCCCATATATGTGGTGGTGGATTATATTGAGAGAATCTAGTATGATTGTCTCAGCAAGAAAGTCTTGGTCAATTCCCAACCGGTCAAAAAATTCACTCGTGGTCTTAAGTATTGCCCCTCTACTCCCAAACCAGAGTCTCTTCACTTGGAATTGACGTTCACCAAACCTTTCCCGGTATTGTTCCTGCAGGTGAGGGATACATTTTTCGTGTATGTCCCTCTTCTCTGAATCAACTTTCCTCCACTGTTCTGGATCATTGGATTCAAACTGGACAGTAGGATCAAAGGCAAGGGCCACTTTTCCGCCGTTCTTGAACGCCACAATGTCAGCAAAACGTGCCTAGTATATCTAGGCAGTGTACTTCGTCGAAGTAAGTATATCACTTATTCGCTTCTTCACATTGTGGTGGCGGCGGGTGAATGGGGGCATGTTGTTGGAACAATTTCCCAATACATGAGCTGGGGTTTCGTACTCACTACCCATTTGCGACAGTGGGGTCCAACACCTCCCATTATTGCCTGACCGCCGCCCTCACAACTGCCCGAAGGGGGAGCATAGTTAATATTCAGCTTCATCGCGTTAGTCCACTCTGATCCAGAGAGAATCCTCCTATTGTATTGGAACTGCTATCTTTGAAATGCATCACACATATAGGAATATCTTTTAATTTGTGAGGGATGTTTTATAATGGCAATAACGTGAGCATTTTTATCACGCAAAAATATAGGGCCACTGATGCCATGTTTTCTGTTTCTACAACAAACAGCGCCACACTTGCTAAGTACTGCATCTCCCACATCCATGCGAATGAAGCACTCCAATCAGCACTCCTGCCCGATTATAAGGAACTATAGCGAGTTATAAAACCTTGCAAACAATCATGGTATATGAGACAAACAAGAATTCTAGTCAGCAGTACAAGAAGTTACCCTCGACAAGTGAATGCTACCGCACTATCGTTCGTCTCTATTTCTATTCTTTATATATAAATAATGAGTATAAATGCCAATCTCATACTGCCTACTTTACCGTCAGATATCCTGCTAATTTTGATCTTCAGTCTTCAAGCATGAGAAAGTTTTGTAATGTTTCACATGTTCCTGATGTTTGAGTCATATTTGAGGATTTCATGTTAGTCTTCTGTGCACACATGTATCCCGTCCTAGTCAGCAGTAGATGGAAGCGTATGATTGAAGACTACTAAAGGACATATCCATCTAAGGAAGATGGAGTGTATGTATTGCGATTCTTCTGAGTTTAGTGATAAGAGCAAAATATTTTAACAAATATTAGAACCTCCATCATTCAATCAACAACTAGTGTGGTGCGTGACAGAAAGTTAAAGTTGAAGTCAATATTCTACACGATTGCCTTACTCTGACGATGATGGATGAGATTCCGAAACTGGTCAGAACCAAGAAAAATGAAGTATATTATCCATAACAAAATCATAGATATTTAGCAAATAATTATTCATGATTCAGGTGAGTTAACACCAACTACCAATTAGGTGTGGTTGGACATGGGCGGAAGCAAATGTATTGGAATCGCTGTTCGGATCCTAGTCGCTGCCACCAGATGTATTGGAATCAGATGTCTTGAATAGGGAGTTGAAGTGATGAATTGGTGATTGTTAGTTAGAGAGTTGTTACTCGAAATACGAACTACTGAATTACGAAAATAGACTATATTTTAACAATTAATTTAAAGTGTTTGAAATTAGATGAACTAAGATGCACAACTATAAATGAATTATAAAATGATTAATAAATATTAAAGATGTAATGTTTAAACCTTGAATAAACTGCTTGAACTGAAGTGCACTATGACTGATGTATATCTCGTGTATGACTGATGAAGACTGGTTTGATACTGATGTATATCTCGTGTATGACTGATGTATAACTGATAGAACACTGATCCCCTCCTCCTGTGGAGCGACGTTTATATTGGTATCACTCACACATTGACAGATGTGTAAGTACGTGCCAAACTAAGACATCTCTTGCAGTATGTTGACCCTAGGTAGGTCGGTGACCAGAGTAGCGACAGATGGTGGCCAGTCGGTGGTTAACAAGGACTGTTTGTTAATAGATGGTAGCCATGTGGCCTCTTGAGTGTACAGTTACCCTTGTATGAAGGGTGTGATGGATGCAAGAACTTAGAAATATATTAATTCATAAATAAATAAAAAATATCTAGATATGTGGCATTCCCTTGCAAAAGGACAAGCCAGGTATATGAAAACAGTTACTGGAAAAATTTAAGAACAATTATGGCATTGTACTACCCCTTCTCCTCACAGGGGAGGCACTAAACGGACAAAAGAGAAACATTCTTTGCAAGACAGACTTGTTCTAAATATCAAGGTGGAAACATCGGAACACTACTTCAGGAGTCGCTCTCTAAATATCTGTGCCAGTTTCACAATATATTAAATATGTTTATAATATCAAATAAGTTGTAGTTATTATTTTAACAGAATATATTAATTGTTAACAGTGGTGATTTCTTGATTATTACTAATACTTCATTCTGTTTTAAACTTACATACTTATATGCCCTAATACGAAACCGCTCTTGCTACACAACCAGCTACTACAAATACACACACATCATCACACCAAAACATTACAAGGGTATACAGGCCAGGAGGCCTCTGTACATTGACCGTATAATGACCCCTGTTTGAAAGGGTTTAGCGGCATTTCTTTGGCTGTGTATTGACACTTGTTTGAAAGGGTTTTTGCTTGCCGCGGTTCTTGACCTGCTGATAGCGGCTGGCTGGAACCACTAGTTATAATTTATTTAAAAATTATATCTTTTTTCTTCTTGCTGTCACATCACACACATATATAAATTATTCACATTTTTCAAACAAATATAAAATTTACCAGTTACTAAACTAACACCCATTCGCATCTTATTCAAGATACAGAAAAATTATAGAATGAACCGTAGTAAAATAAGTAGTTATTTATTTAACAAGTTAGAAAACTATGAGTTTTGCACACTCGCACTTGTGCGGCAAATACTGAGAATGTATAAGTTAAATACTCCCGCTCTCTACATGTTCCGTTTGGTATAACCTCCAATCCGCTGTATCTGAGATTAGTTTTGGCGTATTGCTATTAGATGTCGGGCTAATAATTCACTATTAAGAAAAAGTAGTACTTAAGTCACTGATTTTAGTGTAATAAATGACGCATCAACGATTGAAGAAAAAAAACTTATGTTTTAATAATAATACGTACATTATATAATAGGTCGTCCTTGGTAATATATATATTACATTGAAAACTGCATAATATCCTGGGACAGATAGGATATGTATAGAATGGATAGAAGTTTAGTTGTAGAGGAGTCTTAGTTGGTCAGAGAGGTTCGTCTCTGGTCATAGGGTGCTTTGTCAACTTTTGATGAAGCTTTCATTCATTACGTGCTTTGATCTCGAACATGATCTTCTCCATCATACCCAGTACATGTATAGCCAAGCCCAAGGTAGTGAGTGGCATCACTTTCACACAACTTTAATTATAAACTTTTCATTAATATTACAAAATAATTAATTTTCCTTTAGGACATAGAAATTTATATTATTATTATATTTAAAAAAAAAATTAATTTATTATTGAAATTTTTCATTGCTGACTTTGTTTGACTATGTCAAAAATAAATAATAAATATTATTGAAATTATAATCAAATTATGTTCTAATTTTATATTAAAGTTGATTCATTGAAGGCCGTATAATTAAGGAAGTAAAGCCGGGTAGTTTTCCTTCCTGTATGCCGGATATGAAATATTGATGATGCATGCCTCATTCGATTTGATAAATCTAAACCTCATATCTCGTTGGTTGGTTTAAGAAATATTACATTAAAATGTGTGTGTATCTATATTGATAGATATTTTCTAGAATCATAACAAATTTCCTACAATTCCTAATAGTATTTACTGAAAGTTTCATCCCTTCAATAAGATTGAGTGCTATTGACAAGGATTCATTGCAATTTACTTCTTATTGATATGATTATCCTGTTTTATTTGTGGTGAACATTTCTCAGATTGTTGTTTAACTTCTGAACGAACCAAAAAGAAACACTAAAAGAGAGTTCTTTAAGAAAGAATACTAAAACACTAAAAATATTCTTTAATTAAACAATAATTTCAATATCTTTTATTTTCTGTTTCAGATGACAAAACATGCCTGGGATAATTACGTAAGATTTGCTTGGGGCAAAAATGAATTGCGTCCTATATCAAAGAGAGGGCATACAGGTAGTATATTTGGGGCAGCTTCCTTAGGAGCGACCATTGTTGATGGATTGGATACACTTTATATTATGGGATTACATGATGAATTTAAGCAAGGACGAGATTGGATACAAAATAATCTTCATTTCGATGATCTTGTAAGTAATATATAATATGATTTCTCATTTTTTAATTTTAAACTGATTTTATTTCAGTGCTTAGCACGTGCTTAGGTTGCAATATTGCATAACCCTCAGTTAAATGCAAAATTTCTTTACAATGTTTTATCATAAAATGCAGAAAGAAAATATTCTGTATTCTCTATAATAATGATTTTTTATACAATTTCAACAGCAGTATATTATCCAAAAGAATCACTTAAAAATACCGAAACATGCAGAGAGAACATTGAAATTTTTTATTATAATACAAATTGGTGTAAGTATAGGATCTGATCGCCTCGGTAGTAGAGAAATTTTTGAAGACGAGGCGAACTTTGGTTACATGACTTATAATTTAGGTACGTCAATCCACATTTGAATCCGGCTACATTAGAGCTACATATTGAAGAAAACCGGAGGATGCTAAATGATTTCGTTCGTTTTAAGTGGTAGATCAAACTTTGTAATTTCTGGCTAATCACGTCTTTGCGTATAATCAGAGATTGTAATACATTAATCATATTTGAACTATTATTTTTACATGATAACCGAGTAGAAAGAAACTAGGCAGAAAAGTGGGTAATGTAACTGTTTTCAGGCAAAAAAATCACATTTTCAAAGACTATTTGAACGTTATGATCAATCAGTTTCGTGCAAAACACTGGGTTCATCCCCATGGTTTTGTATAAACCGTCATTTCGCCCACTTTTCAATAATCCCTAATTCTAATTTAGTATGAAATGCAATATAATTTTTAAAAACAGAAATAACGTATTAAGCATAAAGTATGATTTAAGTGGCCCGCAAGGGGTATCTGTGTTACTTGGGGAGTAGCGACCCCCCCGGGTTACCACAGGCACTTCATCAGAACAGTACACAATACACTTAAACTACATACACTCTACACTTTACAGACAAGGACAAAAACAGTACACAAACTAAGGTCTCCGTCCCAGTTAATTGGCGAAAGCCTAGGAAGAAGGAAGGGATTAGCTCAGAGGTAGCCGCTGGACTAGCAACGCGTTTACGCATCCAGCATGCTGTCTTTAGATTTTTTTCTTCCTAGGAGCCTCTCTACAACTCACTGTCCGGTGGTGGGAGTGTTGTCTCTAGCTAGAGAACGCTGCTTGGAGGCCGGCTGTGCATTAGAGAAGGCTCCGGGAACACAATAGATCTTTCAGGTCGCAGTGCAATAATCCCCTACAACAATCTACAATCTACAATCTACATGATGGTATAAGTGATGGCTATAAATGACTAAAAGAAAGCCTGTACGATGGCAACGCGGGGTCCCGGGTTCGCATCCAGCATGCTGCCTTTAGATTTTTTTCTTCCTAGGAGCTTCTCTACAACTCACTGTCCGGTGGTGGGAGTGTTGTCTCTAGCTAGAGAACGCTGCTTGGAGGCCGGCTGTGCATTAGAGAAGGCTCCGGAAACACAATAGATCTTTCAGGTCGCAGTGCAATAATCCCCTACAACAATCTACAATCTACATGATGGCTATAAATGACTAAAAGAAAGCCTGTACGATGCACCAGGGCGTGGGAGGTTTATTCCCGACTTTTACATCACACTTTACACGCATCTAGTTGAACTTTTGGTAATTATTTACAAGCGTGCCCCCAAGATGGACGACAGCTAGCTACAGTAACCAGCTCACATGAACAGTCTCATATAAACCCTCTTATTTAATATTTATCACCGAATTCAAGTTATTTTAAATGACATATTAATTAGCTAGTGTTCACTAATTCAAACCTACAAGTTCTTGGGGCAATGTTTGAAGTTAAACTCTGATTGTGTTTCGTAGTCCTTTTTTAGCCTTTATGCTTCCAGTGTCTTCGCATCTCATCTTCTTAAATATGAGCCAGTTCTATTTTATTAGTTGCTTAATGGTATTTTAATCAGTCGCGTCTGTTGTACTCATCTTCGAGTAAAGTATTTGAGTTCGTCATAGTCTTTTTTCTCCAAATTTGTAAAGTTAAAATCAATAAAACAAAGTCAGTAGTGGATTTAACACTACTTCAATTTCGTATAACCAGTGTGATCTATCGGCGTACACCTAAGTTCTTGAATTAAATTGATCCAGAAACAGTTCTATTTAACTGTCCTTATATTACTCTCTCAAAAGAAGAACGTTATTCTCGTATTCCAATTGTTGTTATTCTTTATAATTATTTCAGATTTGTTTAAGTGTGTCAACTATAAGTTTTTGGAGATACTGACTGAGAAAATGGAATTCAGTTTAAAACTTTCATTTCTAATTTAGATAGAACTTCTCCTTAAAGAATACTTCTCAAATTAGAAGTATTGCGTTTTTTTTCTTTTTTTCTTATAATTTATGTTTAATCTGTATGTTTTCTTTTTTCCAGAATGGTGACTTCTCTGTCTTCGAGACTAATATAAGATACGTTGGAGGATTATTGACGTGTTTCGCACTGACAGGCGATGTAATGTTCAGAGACAAAGCCGATTACATCGCCAAAAAGTTATTACCAGCTTTTCAAACACCAACAGGGATCCCAAATGCACTAATAAATTTCAAAACTGGAGTGAGTAAAAGAATTCTATTAAAAACTTGAAAACTTTTAATCTAATTTTTAAAATTCTTTTTACAATTAGCTACACGTGGGATGGGTTCGCAGTGCTGGATAATATCTGGTTTATCATCCGTCGCAGCATGCATATTCTGTTTCTTCCTGACTGGTTTCGGATTTTCATTCATCGACAGAGCAAATTCAACAAGTTCGTATAGAGCGTTCACTTCACCGCAATGTTTCTTGTTGCACTCACACTTGTTGGTTTGTTCCAAACAAGTATGAGTGTAACAGAAACGTAACGTTGAAGTGAACTCTCTACACAAACTTGGTGAATTTGCTCTGACGATGGATGAAAATCCGAAACCAGTCAGGAACAAACAGAATATGCATGCTACGACGGATAATATACCGGAAATTAGCTACACATCGAAAGAAATTGCTTTTTTTCTTTGCTTGGTTTGCTTTTTTTATTTGTTTCTGCTTACATTATCGCTCGTGATTAACGTACTAAAATATCAAGTTGAATCCCCTCCTCCCAATCTCAACTAAATCAATGCAAAATCACAAAGTACTTAATTATAGAAATAAGAAAAATAAAGGAACAGAGGAATGGTATTATCAGGTCATTTGTAAAGAATTTTACCTTTAAATTTATTTATATAGTTGTAAATATCAATAAAAACCAGTAAAAAAAAATGAAAGAAATATTAAACTTATGTTTCTAACATATATTTATTATCTTTAAGCTGAGGTAAAATTAAACTTTTCCCCAAAAATTGTCAATTTACTTTAGTTTAACAAAATTCTAGAAGTTTAAATGCTATTGCATAGTGTAATTTTTATAATTTCGCATCGTGACTTCTCAAGTCGCAGTTTTCAACCTGCGTATTTCTTCGTTTGGGGCTACATAAAGAAAGGGTTTATACCTCTGCTGATCTAATACTTATATTGTTCAACAATGTTGGCTGAAATCCACATTGCACTGCTTAATTTAGTCTGTTGTTAGTAGACCATAGCTGTTTAAGAATTAGAGGAGAAATTAATGATAAAAATCCGAATATTAATTCCTTTCATCCCGTGTTTCTTTATACAATCCTCAACACCTTACTATATCTGAGTTAGTGTCAAAATCCTTATACTTTCTGTAGATATTTCTATTATCTATTATTTTCATAATGTCTTATTACTCAATTGCCCTCTGTTTTGTGATCACATCTAAGAAAATAATATATAAATATATTTTCTCCAGTAATATTCATCATTATATACTTCCAAAACTATTATTTTAGATAGATGGATGGAAATATAAGATTTTACAAGCTTTATTATTACTTTTTCTTTCAGGCTAGCAAAAATTATGCATGGGCCAGTGGAGGTGCTAGTATTCTATCAGAATTTGGTACACTACATCTAGAGTTCACTTATCTTTCCGATGTGACTGGAAATCCTGTATACAGGGAAAAAGTAGACACCATAAGAAGTGTTCTTCAGAATATGGACAAACCAAAGGGTCTTTATCCTAATTATCTTAATCCAAAAACTGGAAAATGGGGACAACGTAAGTTATATTTTATTTCCACAGTGAAACTATTAGTATTTCTTTTTTTTAAGAATTAGATTAGTTTAGTAGTGCTCTCCTAAGTCCAGGCGATGCTACCCATAGCAACTAATGTGCATATTTTAAGGCTTGAATCTACAACTTCTTGAATTAAAAGTTTACCATCTTCAAATTCTTTCTTGAACTTAAGTTGTATCATATTTATTAAGATATTTTTAATATTTCTTATAAACTAATAAAAAGTAATACTTTCAGATCATATGTCAATGGGAGCATTAGGTGATAGTTTTTATGAATACTTGTTAAAAGCTTGGATACAATCTGCTAAACAAGATCATGAAGCAAGAGAGATGTATGATTCGGCCATGGATGCTGCGATACATCACATGTTGCATAAATCTAACGGTGGCCTCATATATTTTTCTGATCTAAAATTTGAAAGATTAGAACATAAGATGGATCACTTAGCTTGTTTTTCAGGTAAGCTTTAATCTGTTTTTGTTAATAATTGTGAAACAATTATTTTTATCGAATAAAAATTTCAGTTAGTTACAAGATTTCTTTTAACATTAAAATTTCATTTGCAATCAGCCATAAAAAAAAGAACAAGAAATAAAAGAGCGAACGATTGGCTGAGAGTCGCTATTTTGAAGAGAAATTGAGCAAATCTGAAAGATGAATAAAGGAGGTTCTTAAGTTATCGCTTCTGAAGTATTATTTCGAAAAGTAATAATTGCGATATATATTGTAAATTTCTTTCTTTATAATTTTAATTGTATAATTTATGTAAAACTTGGATACAGTAATGTAATTCGTACATATAAACATTCCATCAAATTAATTTGTTTAAATCGCTTGATTATTATAAAAAACATCATCTAGTTTTAGAGTTTTGAGGATACACAATTAAATGCAACTGAAACCAAAACACAAACTAATGTCAAAATGTATGAGATTAAAAACACTACTATCTGTAAAATTTTCCACATGAATAAATTCTAAATTTACCTCAATAATCTGCCAAAATAGTAATATTGATCAAAACAATTCGAGAATTATACCACACAATTGGTCGGTGATTACTGTTTTTATAAACATAAAATCGTGTAAAACTGGAATAATTTCAGTAAAAACGCACAGAATTATGACAACACATTTAATTGTAATTAATATTATTTGGATGATAGAATTTAAACTGAAATAGCATTTTAGAGGAAAACACAACCCCGCCCCTCTTACAAAAGAAACCACCTCATAAATTTTTCCGGAAAAATGCTACAAATAATGGTTATGTTTTAAAGCCTTTTTTGAGAAAATTTCAGAAAACTGTTTAGTAAAAATGCACTTCGAGTCAACCGATTTCCTTCAGATTTGGAATATGGCAGCATATTTAATTCATTTTACTATTATTTAGACGATACAATTATATGATAAATTAAAATAGCCTTAGAGGAAAACATATGCCCACTTTTTGCTCCAGAAAGCGCCCGTAAATGAATTTTCCCAAAGCAATCTTTCAAATACAAGTTGCAACTTTTTGTACGTATGTGCAGTTAATCTACCAATTTATTAGAAAATAGTTGTCGCCGTTCTCGAGAAAAACGCAAGAAACTGAAAAATCCATTCAGTAAAGTGGTACTTCCGGTTGAGGAACAGGTAAGTTCCTGTCGGATCCCATGATGATACCTATACAGGATGTCAATTTCGACTTTTTTCGTTTTTCAGCTATGCTGTTCACATAGACCATTTTCAAAAAAAAATTTTTTTGGACTCAGGGGACCTCAAAACCTGTATTTCCATTATAAACATGATATCGAAAGAATGTTTCTCTAACTGCAGTTAGGGAAAGTAATACAATTGGAATGACTATTTATTTAAAAATTATAAACCCCTGACTTATTATCTTCAGTATTTAATTGATAAATGGCTTCTGAATTGAGAAAAGTAATTTTTCTTCACTCGTCACTGAAGCACAAACAGAAGATGTTATCTCAGTTACTTCTGAGTATATCTTGTTATTAGTTGTGTTGAATTAATCAAATGTTTTATTGGTATTTTGGCAGTTTGAAATTAGTGTGAAAACATTATTTTTCAGACGTAAATAAATTTCGGAAGAGTTTTTCATGTCCAGTTTTTTTTATATCATCGAGGAATCCATCAGTAAAATCTGGCCGTTTAACTTAAATATTAAAACACCCCATATGTATATGTAATATTTAATCAATCGAAGTGATTCAAAGAAAAATCATTTTTTCTTAAATCGGATCGATTCATAAAAAGGTCGGGGAACTCTAGTATGGTATAAAGTTAATGAAAATAGAAAATATAATTTGTTGATTGTAATTATATTGAAAATTAATTAGTGAGGTATTTAGTTAAGGTTTTGGGCAATATTTCCTGCCTATTATAAATAAACTATTATCATCAAAAAGCAAATTTTAGAATTGTTCAACTTAAAACCAACTAATTAAAAATTAATAAGACAGAATAAAGAATAGGTCTCAATGTGGTAAGATATAAACAATACTTAACTGGTTTTTAGGTGGTTTGCTAGCATTGGGCGCCACTACTTTAAGGAACGCTATGTCACCCAGGCATATGGAAATTGCAAAAGGATTAACTAATACATGTCACGAATCCTATATTCGTACAAATACTAAATTAGGACCAGAGTCTTTCAAGTTAGTATATAACAATTAGTTATATATAAATATATATATTTTATCATAAATGTTGAGCAATATTCAAATTTAAAATGGGTGGCTAGGTTTACTGATGCAGTTGAAGCGAAAGCTGTAAGGACTAATGATAAATATTACCTTCTTAGACCGGAAGTGATAGAATCTTATTTCTATATGTGGAGATTAACAAAAGATCAAAAATATAGAGATTGGGGTTGGGAAGCAGTACAGGTATCTATTGTTATATGTATATATATTTTCCCCCCAAATTATGGTCAAGTTTTGCACTAAAAGTATTTTATAATGTGTTAATTAGGCGCTAGAGAAACATTGCCGAACTCCTACTGGTTATTCGGGGCTGAAAAATGTTTATCAAGACGATCCTGTGAAAGATGATGTTCAGCAGAGCTTCTTTTTAGCTGAAACGCTGAAGGTATTTATAGTGATAGTTTTTGTTTTTTTTAATTAATTAATCTATTTTGTTAAACATCTTAATTAATTAGCACCACCCAGATTCTTGGTTGTCATTTCCTAAAAATCCTTTTAGTGGATCATATTCTTAAGTAGTTATATAAAACATAAAGTTTTTATCAGAGACATTTTACGTGATAGCCTGCTTCTTCTTGAGATCATCGACCAGTTTCGGGCGTTCGCCTATCGTTTTTTGTCAGTGTAATAACATAGCTTGCCCAGAGCAAATTCAGTTGATACAGACTTTAGTGTAAGAGTGTATCAACTGAATTTGCTCTGTGCAAGTCTGTGTCAAACTTAACAAACACTGTTTGTCAAAAAACATCCGGTCGATGACCACAAAATGAAGCAGGCTGTCTCGGAAAATATTTCTGATGCTTTCCAGCTCTGCGGGACCAACCACTACAAATAAAGTTTTTACTCTGCAGTGGTGTAATGGTAGCAGAGAATGATGATATACAGAAAAGAGTGACCGAACGAAGAGTGATGATGTTTGTTTGTGATGTAGAATTGTGATAGCGTTGGCTGATTTCAATCACTAGTCAGAACTCTTGCAGTCAACAGTCGATTAGCTAGTGGGTTAGTTCGATGAAAACTCTCTGACCTTTAAAATGGTTTTTGACAGAGAGCGAGTGGAGACGTGATTGCTTGTTTGTTTTTGTTTTTTTTTTAATTTAGGGCGCGTCAGTATGGTCATTGGCGTAGGCGCCTTCTCAGTGCAAGCCTACGGACGCGTATATTCTCTCGCTACAGACAAATTGGCCATCACCGAACAATGTGCTGTAAAGGCTTCTGGGAAGAAAAAAACTAAGGGGCACCACTGGACTCGAACCCAACACTTGAAATAAGTTATGTTCAAAACCCAAATGAGTTTTCGAAATCTGAGATTTCCAGGTTTCATTTTTTTTTTTCTAGACAAAAAACCTCTAGCTATTTAAAAAAAAAAAAATGATTCGATCGTTCTTTGCTATAAACTAAACAGCTGAATATCTTAGCATTATTCTATAAATACAGCTTGCTTATATGTTACCAGACTGTCTACTTATCCATAAAGTAAGTTGAAGGATGGCCCTTTGTAAAACATTTTTATAGTTTTATTAACATATTTACAATTCTGTTTTAGTACCTGTATCTGCTATTTAGCGATGACAGCCTTATTTCTCTAGAAGAATGGGTTTACAATACTGAAGCACATCCATTACCAATTAAAGGTATCAATCCTTATTATAGAGAGCATCAACCCTAAAATTATGCTGAAACGTTCATCATGTCACCATAAAGAAGGCTTGTTTGCTGCATATTATATGACCAACAGAATAATTATTTATCTTTTATGTATAGTAAGAACAGGCCTAAAAACTAATATCCATTAGTATTTGTATTCTTAATTTCACAGTTTTGTATTTTTTACAAATATATCCAAAAATATCTTTATTAAAAAAAAGTAAAATCATTCCAAAACATTATGGATATTTCTTTAATATTCAATTCTTAAAAAAATATAATATATTCGATATATATACTATATCGAACAATCTTACATGTAACTTTATTTTATAGCTAAAAGAAGATTCTTTTAATAATGAATATTTACTTCAAAGAATTCAATTTAATCAATTCGAATTGCCCATTTCTAGTTTAATTGTATTTTTTTTTTTCATTATTTGAGTACAAAAATCTCTATGTTTACAAAATCGTCCATTATACATGACAAAACACACAATCTATTCAAAATATCATGGTAAAATAATATAACAAAAATTTGTACAAATGTAAAATTGAAGAAAATGAGTATAAAAGCAAAACAAACAAATCTAATAAAATTATAATTAGTTATTTAGAATGCCAGAGATTTAAGGGGGAAAAAAAAGGTGAATTATTTGAAAGGCAGTCCTATTTTAGAAACTGCATTTATAAATATAATATATTGTGTAATATAATATAATTGAAGGGATCATAATATCATTACTTGGTGAGGATGTTAGCTAATTTGTATAATAATTGTAGCTCAAACTCTTTGTAGATTTTAATAAACAATAATTATAATTAAATGTATCTACTCGAAGATACATTTATATCATAATAAATTTTGTGATTTTTTTTTTAAATATTGTGTTAATTATTATTTAAGTCATAATAGCCCTGTATGGTGTTACTTGTATTTTTTTAATTTTTATTTAATTGCTTGTCAGTTTTTGTCCATTTTGTTTCCCATTGTGATTTTTGTTTTGAATTATTATTATATTTAAGGAAAAAAACATATGAAAAGGAATATCTAAAGTCTTAAAATTTTTACCTTTTTTTTTTTTTTGTTTGGAGAAAGTTTTTCTTCAAGTGCATTTAAACTTCGAACAGTTATTTAAATGCACTTTGATCATTTAGTTATTTATAATTATGATATTATAGTTACATAATCAGACATTGATAATATATATTCTTTGTTAAATATTACAGTAGCCAATGTGATTATGAAAGTAATAATTTGTACAGAAATTTTATTCAAATATTGCTGGGAATGAATTTTTTCAGGGTAACTAATGCTCTTATTAGTAATTCGTGATCAATCATAATGTGGAACAGTACGCCTATAAGATGATATCAACTACACTTGTTCCAGCTGTAGACAGACTTATGATTTTCTTGGTAATCTTGTGATGTTCTTGGTACGTACTAGATTTAGTTCTAATTTCTGTTTTTCAAGATTAATTGTGACAAATAAATACTAATTATTAACTTAAAAATTTCTAAAATACTGGAGCTCTATAGGAACAGGTGTTGTTCGTGTAGTGGAAATCCACGGGGAGGGGGTCACGTAGAACAATCTGGGATGCGAAAAATTCATCCCCCTTAAGGTGAATATAAAAGAAGCAACCCTTGATGAAACACCAAGATCGCACAAAAAAGGACAGTTTGGACTGGAATGTTTCTTGTTTTTATTTGTTAGATACATTTTAATATAACTCACTTCCGTTGTAATTTATCTTATGCATTTAAAAACATTTTCTACATTGAACGCCTTCAAGCGTAGTCTTCAGTATCTCTAACCGATCCCGGGATAGGGGACCGAAGATCTTAAGAACCTCTGAATCTCACGTTATATTAGTAACTCCCTTCTCACTTTCAGATTCCGGTTCAAAGATAATTTACTATCGTTTTGTTGTATCGAATATGCCTTTGCATTTTCATTCGATTTTCTTAGTTTTTGTTAGTTCTTTATAAAATTACAGTAAATTAAAACCATTACCCTCTTAAACGGAAGGTTGCTAAAAATGATACGAAAGCTGTGTTAGAATATATAAACCAGCAAAGATCTATCGAGTAAAAGACTATTGCAATATAGGCGAAAGATCATGTTTATAGGAAACCACTGATACGAACTTAACTCGGAGACATTAGTGTTTTGCATAAACCGGATGACATAGTGAGGTGGTGTAGTTGGTGCATAGTTGGTGTAGTGAGGACAAAAAATTCTAATATGCCGAGAACAAAATTAAAATAAAAAACATCTTTTTTTTATATTTAGTACATCATTAACTTTATTTGTTTCATAAAACCCCCTTAGATGTTATCAAGGGTTGCACGATTCTTGGGCGTTGCTAAAGCGACATTTATTTAACCATTCTTGATGTTGAGTAACAGTCAAATATGAGGGAAAATTTCTTTAACATTTCTGTCTAATACTTGCGTCCTTACACTTGATAATAAAGATAATTGCTCCTTTTATAATTTTAGAAAACCTTATCTTCAAATTATTAGATATTAATAGATTTTCCTCTGTACTAAGCAAGTAGAAATTTATTCTGCAATAGTTAGATTCTCACTAGTGTTCATGCAGCTTGTATATCGCTCTAGGTACACCAAAACAGATTCGGAAATATTGAAGAATTTCTATACTTTTATGAATGTGTGAACCTTTACCATTAACATGTTTGACAGGTGTACATTTTTGCCTCGTCACCACTCGCGATATAAATTTTGGCTGCTCTCATGTACGCATTCCATTTTGTTAAATGCTAATTTAGAGTATTTTAAATCTTCTTACCATGGCCTGAAGCTTTCTACATGCCAATGATTGCAAAATAAAATAATAGAACTACTTGTAAATCTTTGGTTTTTTTCTTCTTCTTAGACAAGAACAACATTCACACAAGCTTAAGTAGACAACCATCATCCTGAACGCTTCAGCGTTCGAAAGCCTCGAATTAGATTTTGTATTATTTCTTCTCCAGTATCCAATGAAATTTCGATGATATTTCTGTAACATTTTGCTACTTTCAAACTTCCAAATACATACACAATCCCTTGCACAGATGTTTAAGTGAACTTTGTTTGGTAGAATAATTTGATTTAAAGTGATATTAAATATATATTGATTAATGCAAAATGTATGATTGTAAGAGGGTGTAGCTATGATGCCAAATCCATTGCGACATGAAAGATCTATCGTGAGTCACTTAGATGTTAATATTTTTACATGTAGAATATAGTCGTCTGTAAAGAGTTGTGAGTGTACAATGGATGATTGTTGTATGTACAATGTGTAATTGTTTTGTTTGTAAGTGGTGAGCTAAAGTCCCAATGAATTCCCGAAACCCAACTAGTTGCACACATAAACTTTGTCTCCAGGCCCTCTATATTGTGTATGTCTTTGGACGTGTCATGATTAAGTGTTATTAGATCCCCGCAGGGACGCCAAGAACCCTGAAGAAGTGGCCATGTCTCATGAATTTTACATTGGCAACGTAATTTTTTATTTTACCTTTCTTTCTTTATTGTATCTCAAAAAATTAAATATTAATTTTTATATTCTCCAATTTGTTTAAAAATTTCTTTATCACTTTCTATTTGGTTAACAATAAATATACTCACATGATTTCTAGAATTGTTAAAAAAAAACAGATATTTACAGAAGAAAAGACTGACGGCAGTTTTCTTAAGTGTGAACAAGTAAAAAATAAAATGAATATAGTTGTTATTAAAAATGAATAAATAAATAAAAAAGTTTACTTGTTTTTTTTTGTTTTTTTTAATCTCAGTGTACATTGTCTATTTAAAACTAGGAAACAGATTATATATATATATAATTTTGTTATAATTAATTGGTTAAATAATTATCAATAATTTTACTCATAGGTTTAAAATAAAATGAAAACATTTCATCAGGTTGTATGAAATAAAATAAAATTAAAAAAATTACACGAACACAAATATGAACTTTTGATGATTTTTTTTGGATAATATAGTAAACAATTTTTGTGTAATACTAAAACTGTAAATAGTATGTTTAATTAGGGTAAATTACATTTAAAAGAAAAATAATAAGATCCAATCTGGCCTTGCAATTGTTTGTTTTAAAAATAATTAGGACGAGAGGATCTTATTTATGAAAATGTATTATGGATATATATGGTTTTTTTAATTTTATTTTTGTTTTGTTTTTATGTAAATATGGCTCCAAAACTCACAACCAAATCATGCCAAACGTAAATATATATATATATATTTATAAATATATTATTTTATAATATAAATGTTATAATTAAATTAAAAAGCGAAAGCGACGAAAATTATGAAATTCGTTGTAAATTTAATCCTTTATAATATGTAAATTTGGCTAATTTATTTCTCTGTAAAGCATGTAAAAATTGTAAAATATTTATTTAAAATCAAATTTTAAAACCTCTGTATTTTCTTTTAATTTAAAAAATGTATAAAGGATGTAATTGTTTTAATCACCATAACAAATACACTTATAATGGGTAAACTATCTTCAAAAAAGTAAAAAAAAAAAAACTAGATCCTAGAGATTGGATAGCGTCTCCAATCCAATCCATTATATTTTAATAAAATACACACGAACAAAATAATCCTAACTTTGCAGATCGCTGAGCCGGCTCCAATAGCTGAAGTGGCTTACAGTATCTATTATCAATGTTCCTTGAATTATTTTCGCAGATTTGGCCCATTGTCAGATAGGGTTTCCACCTTGGATGTGCAGTAACTTGCAGAGCTTGCCAATAAACTGCATTGTAACTTATTGCGCATTTTACACTGTCGTATGGGAATAGCAAAATAATGAGTTGATTGAATTACAAAACACTTATTTGTTTTGTTTTTACTCAGCGATCCGCAAAGTATATAAATAATGCTAAGATTATACTAGCAAATGCAGCATACTAGTTTTGTATTGAATAGGCAGCAGATTATTTAATTATTAATATATGTTTGAAGTTCGATAAGTTTTCTTGTTTCGTTTATTAATATCGTCCACAGATTGGCTGTGAAGGAAGGGAAGAGTGTCGAAATAGTAATAAACTATCCTATTGCTACTGAGGTAACGAATAGATGATTGAGCAGCAGCCCCCTAGGTAATGCTATTTGGTGATGTAGCTCTCGTGGTAGGTTAATAGATTTGAGGTGCTGGTTTGGTTCCTATATGACATAATGCCTTAATTGGATATGAACCACTTGTAGTGTTCTCTACAATAGTATAGAATTAGCTAGTTACCTTCGCCTGCATTTGATAGAAACTTAAACGTGAAGCTTATCTGAAACGCTAGGGAATAAATTAATTTTATGGATATTAAGTTATATCTGTGGTTGGTTCCATTCATCTCTTCCATCCATCATCAATGTGCATCGTTGGAGAAGTTTCCTCAGCAGAGCATATAGGCAGAGTAATTGGTGCCATGATATCCTGGTCATGTTTGAGTCTCAGTTCCTTTCACTACAGATTTGAAAGAATCTCATTTGCTGATGAAAAGCTAACGACCAGAACTGTTTTAAGGAGCAGCCAGAAAAATGCTAATGATAAACCCTAAAATAGTCGATTTATATTTGCTAATATAGGTATTTGGATACTCACTCATTCAAACAAATATATTCATTAATAAAATAACCGATCAATATTTGTTATGGTGGCATATCTTGATAAAAACAAAACGGAATTTAAGTTATTTTTTTATTATAAATAATATATCATTTATTTAATTTATATTTAAAAAAAAAAAAAAGTTCAGAAACGTATTGTAAATTTTTCAGTTATAATAAAAAAAAAAACACATTTTGTAAATGTAAGTTGTAAATTCAAACAGCTTCCTCTAGGATTTTAAAATTCATAAAATTTATACTGTTTCCTAAATATAATTGTATATAGAATTTACAAATTTTTTGTTTCAAGAAAAATAAATAAAGACTGTGTTAAAAATTAGCAAAGAATAACTGTTTTTCATTTTATTTATGAATAATTGTAAAACTGTACAATTATATAAAGTAGAATAATAATAATAATAATAATGAAATTAACTATCAGTTTTACTTTAATAATACCTGACATTCAGGTGTTAATTAAAGATATAAACGTTGATATATTTGTATTAAGTGGATATTCTTATATTGTAGAAAGGGAAGAATGATGTTTTACAATATATAAACAATCAATTAATTGGTGATGAAATTTAAGTCATTGAAGGAAACAGATATTGTTTTTTCTTTTTTGTTTGTTTCAAATAGCTTTTTATTTTGTTTATCATTTAATTTTTATAAATTAATGATGCAATTCTATGAGATTGAAAAGAAAATATATAAGGGGAAATATTATTGAAAGTATATTTATTATCCTTGTATTAAATTTGTTACACTTTATAAAATAACCTTTACTTCTTTACTAGCTGCATATTCTGATTATACTTTAGCCTTCTTCAAGATAGTAGATTATCCAGACAAGAAGAAATACAATTTTTTATGTTAAAAAAAGGTTGGCTTCACATGTGGTGGGTGATTAAGCGATTGGCTTCTAACAATACTAAAAATGTATTCTCCATTTATTATCCAGAAGGTAAATTATTACCTACGGTGATCAACTTCTCTGAACTAGATAACTTAGAGAATAATATTTTGAAAGTAAATTATTATTTTTTCATAATACGAGGGTCATTCAGTAAGTAACGAGACAAATCGCTGCAGCTCAAAAACGATTTATTCAATCAATACAAAACTTTGGCCACTTCTCATGATAGTTCCCAGCAACATTTATACACTTGTCCCATCGTTCTTCTAATCAGTGTATGCCTCTGGCATAAAATTCTTTGGGTTGATCTCGAAGCCACTTTTACATCTGATTTTTAACTTCTTCATTGGATTGAATATGTTTCCCACGTAGAGCCTCTTTAAGGGATCCAAACAAATGGAAGTCCGATGAGGCGAGGTCGAGGCTTTAGGGGGGATGAGGAAAGATCTCCCACCCTACTTTTTCTTGGTATCTTTGTGGCGTCCGTAAGTTGTCTTGGAACCCATATCGCACAAGTTTTCTTGTACTGCATCTTATTCTGAATGGACAGTTCCAAAACTCGTATGCATCTCTTTAGCATTCAGTTCAACAGTAATACACCTTTTTTCCTGAATTAACGCGTTAATGCGAGATTCAAGGGAGGACGTAGCACCGGTCGTCCACTTCGTTGCTCGACACATTCTCTTACGCGGCCACTTTTAAAATGTTTTACTCATTTGTAAACGTTCGAACCGTACAAACCAGTAATCACTGAACGTTGTTGTTCCGAGGTGCAATGATCGAACGGACTCGCCATTGTTCACTGTATACATCTGATATTATGCTTACCAAATATTCTCGAACAGCTGATGAGAAACTAAGACAAGGATGCCAACTTGACGCACTGAAACTATTATATGGATTACACAACCGTTTCTGAGCTGCAGCGTTTGTCTCGTTACTAATTAAATGATCCTCGTACTTCAAGTAAACATGTTGAATATAATCATACACTAAAAATTAAACTTAATAAAGAGTTTGATGTTTCGGGGTTTTGAATCTAGTGTTAAGAGAGCAGATGGTAAAGGAGGTGTCAGTTCTTGAAGATGAAAACCGAAGCGTGATAGCCGTTAATCGCAAAGAGAGAGTTCAATTTTCTTGTATAAAAAGTCATTTTTTGAAGACAAAACTTTTAAAACGTCAAGCTTTAAATGAATCCAGAGAATGGAAATTACTCACAAAGATGGTATGCAACTTACACTCGTTTAGTATTGGAGATTCTTTGTTACTGGCTTATGCAAAGGAATATCACAGAAAAAACTTGGGACGATCTCATCAAAATTATATATATTTTGATTCTAAACTGTAATCCTGCCGTAAATGCTTATTTGAAAATAGTGGCATAACTTTAAAACTATTGGCATTACTTTAACATTAAAATACTTTTTAAAAGAAGTGTAAGAATATTGATAACTGGTTTGCTTTAATATGAATGTTTATTAAAAAAAAACTTTATTTTAAATAACAAATTGTTCAAATAATTGCCAGCAAATAATAGATCTTACCGGCAATGGTTAGCCACTGTTGGGCACTACTAGCAAGTAGTATTATTATCAACTACGGGTGGGTTATTCACCAGCACCGCAGCCAACGAAGACTTATTGTGCCATAGCAAGTAATAAGTATTCCTAATACAAAACTCTTTATAAAAAAATTTGTTTAAACATAGTCTTTCGGACATTTCCTTTCCTTTTTATTAGGAGTGCCTATGCACTACTATGAATTATATTTTAAAAAAAACTGGTATTACTTTACCGATATTTGTTTACGGCAATTCTCATGCTCTAAATGTCAAATTTTCATCAATTTGTAATAAATATTTAGTTACCTAACTTTAACTTTAGTTTTATACAGATGGGAAAACCTAAATTTGCATTTATTTTCTTTTCATTATCACCAGGGTAAGGTCTAAGGTCAAATACATGTATAATTTCATTCTAAAATTAGTAACTTTGCAACTCATAAATATGTCTATAGTTCATATTTAAAATCTTTTTTGTAATAAAATTGATTTTGGAAGACTCCAGGAAACATATGGATTTACGGTTTTAGTCTAAAATTAAAATTATTTAATTCCTCCATGTATCTATCTAACTTTTAATGATTATTAGAGAACGTTGTTGATGTTTCACATCAGAATTTATTTATTTGTGTTTACTGCCTTAGTTTTAGAAGTTTTATGAATTGAGGCAACTTTTATAACTTCATTAGGAAACTTTTATAACTTTAAGAATTTGGTCCGTCAAGGAAAATGAATAATAGAGGATACGTCACAACGAGGAATTGGCAAGGTTGTATTCGGAAGTGGATGTTGCAAAATATATCCACTTGGCAAGACTGCGATGGGCAGGCCACGATGGGTAGAAACTGCCATCCCCAGAAGAGTGTTGTTGGTGGAGCAGGAGGGAAAAGAAAGGTTGGTAGGCCGAAAATAAGATGGCTGGATCAAGTCGCGAATGATGCAAGACAGCTGAGCGTCCGGAATTGGCGGATCGCGGCTAAGGATAATCATGGCGTAGGATTCTTGAGTAGGCCAGTACCCAGTAATGGTTTGTAGCGCCAAGGAGTTAGTAGTAGTAGTAGTAGTTATAACTTATATTCTTTGAAATCCACATTGTTGTTACACATATGCAAAGCATTGTTATAAATGAATTATTTTTTTTTTTTTTTTTTACAGAGAAGTCATAAAATTAGTAACTCTCCGCCCAAATCATTAGGACCACTTTTGAGAAAATCTTGAGAAGTTAAAAAATAATTCAATAAGTCGAACTTTCCGGTTTGTTGGATTTTGCCCGAAATATTTGTGTCAGCTGCTGTTGTGTGACGGAGCTGAAATATTATGTTTGAGGTTCCAACGATTTGTTTGGTTTTACGTTATTTTTTTTTAAACAAGGACAACTAAAACCACACACAAAAAGACCATTCGCTAAAACCCATTAACTTGTGGTGGCAATTTCTAAATTTGACATGATCGCCATTCTTCTTCTTACAGCAGTAAAATTAATAATTTATATATTTATTTAAACGAAAATAGTCAAATAAGTAATTTCTTTATAAAATTCAACATAATGTTAAAGAAAAATTTCTGAATCACCTGAGGCAAGTCCTCATGCAAATTTTGGTGTTTATTCAGCGTTAGATTAAACTTGATAGAGAAAACTAAAAATTAGAAAGTAATCTGATGAAAAAAAAAACACAATACAGAAAATTTTGAAATGCCTAATATATATTTAAGAATCTATTTAACAAAAAAAATCCTGTGGAAAAATATTTACAGTAAGTAACATCCAAGTGTCAACAAATAAGAATCAAATAAAAAGTAATACTATTAACAAATAGTGACTATTTGTCCTGGTTTTTTAACATGAAAAACTAGACATTTCGTAGTTCGTACCAATTAGGCCATCCTCAGCAATAGTAATAGTATAAATATTATTCTCATTAATGCAAGACACCAAAATGCATACATAAAAAAAATGTTTATAAATTGTCCCTAAGTTGAGCACTCTCCATAGAAGTGAAAATTGAATTAAATTTTGGAACCTATATCAATGTTTCTAAGAAAAACGAGTAAAGTTTCTTTCTTCAGGAGATGAAGACATCTTGTGGTAAATTTTGTAACCATAAATAAATTTGCGTTCTTGGAAAGAGTTGTTGCATCTGACGGTAATTTTTATAACTACAAATATAATGGGGTTTTTGGGATGCGTTATCTTGCGGTAAATTTTTGTACTAACTTTTGATTCATTAATGTATGTCTTATTAATGCAAATGTTTAATTTAATGTATTCATTCAATAAAAAATCTGGTGTGAAACACTCACACAACTTTCTCTTACTCCAGTTTTCAAAATTATATCTAATTGACAAATTTTATTGTTTTGTGTACCAAATTTGATGGAATTCTTTGGAGTTCGTCGAAAATTGAATAAAAGCGCACTTCTGGTTTACTAATTTTCTTGAAACTCGGAATTTTGGCCATCTATTTACATCTAATTAATTTTATTCGGATGGTAGAATTGTATAATCAACTACATTAGCCCATTAGAAACAAAATATAACCCCACCCCTGCCCCAAAAGCCCCATTAAAGGACTTCACCAGGAGAAATGTTTCAAATAAAAGTCGTAGGTAGCTCTTTATATGAGTAGTTCACATTCCTGGTTAAAGAAAATCGTTGGAGACGTTTTCGAGAAAATACCAGAAAACTGAAGAATACATTTCAGTAAAAATGCCCATCCGGTCATCCGATTTTTTTCAAACTCAAAATTTCAACAACACATTTAATTTTAATTAATATATTTAAATGACAGAATTGTATAGTAAACTGAAATAGCACTTAGCCCCCACCCTTCCCAAAAAAAGTCCCTTAAATTAATTTTCCCAGAGAAATGTTTTAAATAAAAGTTGTAGATCTTAGCATATGTAGTTTTTATAAGTTTGAAAAAAATCGTGGGAGCCATTTTGGAGAAAATTCCAGCTAAGTAAAATACCAGAAAACTCAAAAATACTTTTCAGTAAAAACGCATTTCCGGTGTTCTGATTTTCTTCAAACTCGGAATTTCAACATATTTAATTCTAATTAATACTATTCAGCTGATAGAATTGTGTAATAAACTGAAATAGCACTTTACAGGACAACCCACCCTCCCCTCGTCCAAAAGTGCCCTTAAATGCATTTTCCCTGAAAAATGTTTCAATAGAGCCATTTTGGAAAAAAAATGCAAAAAAGTTAAAAACCATTTAGTAGAGTGGTCTTCCGGTTGCGGAATTTTGACCGCTGACCTACTGTCAGATCCAATGGTGACATCAAAACAGAATATCAAGTTTGAACTTTCTACGATTTTTCGTTTCTAAGCTATGCTGTTCAATACATGCATACACACACATTCCATTTGCTAAAAACCACTTTTTTGGACTAAGGGGACCTCAAAACGGATATTTCTGGTGAAAACTCGATATCGAAAATTTGGCACGATTACAATACTTCCTCTTACTAGGAGTAAGAGAAAATAAATAACAGAACTTTGAAGACAATCTAATTCTCTTGCATGAGACATAATTCTCGTAAATTTTTTATATTATTCACTACTCGCTCAAAATGAAATACAGATCCAAACATCAAATACTCTGATTGAACATTCTCAATTTTTTTTATTTACTATTTATTAAAGTGAAGGAATTATATATTATTATTTTATAAATATATATATTTTCCTTAATTTATTATTGCATTAGCGCGATATTAAAAAGTGGGCGTATCAAAAGTAATTTATATAAATGTTACTAAAAACTTTATTAATTCTAACAAATGGCTCCAAGGTTTTCTTTAAACTTGTCTGGATGTATTTATAGTTTATTAAAATATTTTTTAAGAAAATTGTGACCTCAGGCATCAGCACCCGCTCTAGCGGTTACGTCGCCCCGGGCAAAAAGACAAATTACCGCCCCTTAAGAATATATACACTACCGATTAGAAGTTTGGGATCAGTTAAAAAATTGGGCCTTGAACTACTTCACTATAGTCGATCGTGTCCAATTGATATTCTTAATGTTGCTCTTAAATCTGCCACGTCAAGTCCCCAATAGTTTAGTTCGCTGGAAGTTGAATGATGGCAAGTGAAAACCAATATTTTGAATAAATCTATAAGATTCTGGCTGAAGATTTTATCGATGTAAAGCATCTCATCTCTGAAGATATGCTATAGAAGACTTGTAAAGCTTTTGGACGGTTCTGACATTCCTTTTAACTGGGTGGCTCTTGTGAGAAAAATGCTTTATTCTGTAGCAGCACAGGATATCTGGGAGGCGCAGCATGCGGTCGTGGTCTCTAATAACTTAAAAAATCGTTCTCTAAACTGATGTCAATGAAGTACTCAACTCTTCAATAACATCCACTGTAGCTTATGTGTCCCTTAGCTAATGGTAGTTCATTTGTAACAACTATTAGGTGCAATATCATTAAAACCAGATTGATAGCGCAAATTAGAGTAGCTAGTGATCGTTACCCCAGGATTTTTGATAATGGGATAGCCCCTTTATTTGATCTTAAAAGAGTTACTTTAATTGGGCGGTGGGCAGAAATGATAATATTATGCACTTAATCTTGGAATGCCCTTATTATAAATGTTTGAGAAGGAGGTTGTTAAATAGGTATTTACCTCCACACAGTTCTTATGTTTTTGCTAACTTACTAGATATAGAAAATAAACAAAAGTTAAACCGTTAATTTATTTTATCTTTGAGGCTTTCGAGGAAATCGTATGCATAGGTTTGTAAAGGTATTAATTTAATACCTACGAGGAGTTCCCTCAAACTCCTTCCCTAAAATAATTTGTATAAATGAATAAAGTCCATTTAAATCATTGTTACTATCTACTTTATTAATAAAGTATTTAATATTATTTTATTACTTTGAAGATTAAGCTGTAATGTTTGTGATGTTTCTTCTTGTAACGTTTATATTTTTTGTTCAGCTTTCAACAGAGGTCAGTCTCTTGCTATAGAAATGTATAGTTTCTTTAGGCAATAAATAAATAAGTATTGACTGAAATTTCTCAAGAAATGTTTCAAGCAATTGGACCAGCCATTTCAAGAGATTTTGAAGCTGCTTTCAAAAATATATCAAATACAATATTCAATCAAATACCAACAAATGAAATTAGTCCGTAAATTTTATTGACAAGATTTAGATAAAAGTTCTTGAACTACAGTTCAGATGTTGGTAGTTACGTATAAATGCTTATAAAAATAATGATTATATAATAATTTGAATCTATCCTTCAATAGTCTTAAATTTCTCATTTTAACATTGTGTCTAAGTTATTACATCCGATAATATTAATATTCGCAGCCCTCTATAGCTTGTAAAAAACAAATGCAAAAAAATCTGAACCCTCTCCTGAAAGGAGGGAAAAATATCATATCAAGCATTATTCCAGAAAAATATCTTGGCAAATAATATGCCAAGAATTATCTTAATAGCTTGCGAAAGAAATATAATGTAGAAAAAAGATAAATAAATATTTGAATTTTATTAATATATAATTAATATATTCATTTATTTCTAGTTTAAAAATGAAGTGTACGCTTTTTTTTCCAATTATAATATACATCTAAGTAATTTCTACAGTTTTTGTGATTTTCTCTATAAAACACCGACGAATTTTATTAAATTTGGTATACTAACTATGAAGTTTGTTGATTAGAATTTTGAAAACTGGAGTAAGACAAAGTTGTGTGAGTGTTCCACACCAGATTTTTTTTGTTTTCAAAATTAGTATATTTGTAGTTATGAACATGGCCACAAGATAACAGCACCTACTGAGAAATCAATTTTATTTATGGTTATATAGTTTGTCACTAGGTGTCGCTACTTCCAAAGATTTTTTGGGAATCAATTTCCAAAGACTCATTTAACTATTAAAAAAGGTACATCACAGGATGGCGCTGTGATCGGGTGGCAAATTTTGGAACTACAATTCTGTACAATTGAACAATTCTGAAAGCTTGGGCTATCTAGCGGCAATTATTTGTACTACTACAAATTCCAGATTAAGTAAGTGCTGTTACCTGGCGGTCAATTCCGAAACGTTAATTCAATTCGTTTTTAACTATTTTTCCTTTTTTATTTCAACTAAAATGTAAAATTTGATTTATTTTTTTTGTTGTTGTATAAGAACAATCCCAATTTTTTGTATAAACTTCATCTAGAACAATTACATTCTTAAAGCAGTTAGAAAAAAGAAAAATTTTATATTTGTTCCTTAGCTAATTATTCAATTATTTGTTAAAGAGGGCTAATTGTGACTCTAAAATTAATTAAGTTATTTTCTCTCTTATTAAGTTATATGTATTTATTATATTTAATATCGATTTAAAATATTCTTCCAAATAATACTGAAGGGTGTACTATCCTGAGACTTAAATTGTCATGCAAATTGCCGTCTCAAGCATTGCTATTGGATTGATAGAGAACTTGCTATCATACAATGCAATCTTATTTAGGTAAATAGTGTAATCCTAACCACCTTTATTTATTTGTAATACATGTCCACTAACCGTTTATTTGCAAATGAATTATACAATGAAGGAATGAAGGGTGATTGTTTTATACCAGATTTCTTTTTCCTAAATTGCGGCGTAGACTAAATAAATTTAGGGATGTCAAATCTAGATTAGAGAGAAAATGCATATGTCAACAGAGCATCATTTTGATTAGGAACATAATTTTTTTTCTTGTACAAACTTTATTTGAATCTTATTTTTCGCATTATTTGTTTGTCTCAAAAGTTTTATTTTCGGGACTTCATCAGTCATCAGTTATTTTAGCGGTACTTTAGAGAAAAGCATATTGCTAATCAGTCATTTTAGTGATACTTAGAGAAAAGGATATTGTTACTTTTTCCTTCAGAAAAATGTGGCAAATAAAAGTGTTAAGAATTTATGTAAATAGTTTTCAACGTTTAAAGAAAATTGTTGCAGCTAATTTCGAAAAAATCACGAAAAAATATTTAAAAAAAAAAACATTTAGTGAATTCGCACTGTCAGATGGATTTTGCCGTCTGTGCAATCCAAAAGGTAAATTCTGGCAAATTGAATTAATTAACTGGTTTTGTTCTTAATTTGTTTGCAAAGTTAACTTTTGCATTTCTATGGCTACAGGCATTAATTTGAAGTCTACAGCTTCTTTACCCTCCCTAATAAAGGAAAGTTGTGATGGGTAGAGTAATAAATACCTGCTTATTTCCAATCTTGTCAGTTAGGAGAAATGTATTAAAATTTAATCCTGGGAATGTTATACAAGTTTTTCTCAAAATTTTTATACCGGTGAAACTCAATTTGTAACATCTGGAAGAATGTTATGAGAAAAATAAAAACTAAATGTTCAATATACTAAATTAATGTACCTATTATAATAAGTTCCTTAGTTCTTCAGATCTATCTGCAAATGAAATTTAAGAATGTTTTAAAATTTGTTCAATTATTGGGAATTCTGATGGCACTTGAAGTGTTTCTCAATCCACTAAATAGAATGACTCAAATATATAACCGACAAGTCAATCAACACTCTACAATTCCTCAACTCACTGGTTTATGAACTACTTAAAAATTAAAAAATCGTCGGTGTTGACAAAACGAAATCACTTACTGTTTCAAGACCGTACCTTCTCCATAATTATGAAGTTTCATAGTAGATCAGTATGTCACTGAATACAGTTCTTCAAACTGTTTGTTCTAGACATAAAGTAAAATTTGTTCAACTGTTCAAATAAGTATGCAAAACATATATGACGTGAAAAACATAATTTTTATTTTTTTGTTCTACCTACCCAATCTTTTATCTAATCAACCTCTTCTATAAATAACAATTTCTACCATGTTCAATTTTAAACTTATTTTGTTAAGCAGCATTTTCTTGGCTAATGGTACTTCATTTGTAACAACTATTAGGTGCAATATCATTAAAACCAGATTGATAGCTCAAATTAGATTAGCTAGTGATCGTCACCCCAGGATTTTTTATAATGGAATAGCCCCTTTATTTAATCTTAAAAGAGTTACTTTAATTGGGCGGTGGGCAGAAATGATAATATTACGCACTTAATCTTGGAATGCCCTTATTATAAATGTTTGAGAAGGAGGTTGTTAAATAGGTATTTACCTCCACACAGTTCTTATGTTTTTGCTAACTTACTAGATATAGAAAATAAAGAAAAGTTAAACCGTTAATTTATTTTATCTTTGAGGCTTTCGAGGCAATCGTATGCATAGGTTTGTAAAGGTATTAATTTAATACCTACGAGGAGTTCCCTCAAACTCCTTCCCTAAAATAATTTGTATAAATGAATAAAGTCCATTTAAATCATTGTTACTATCTACTTTATTAATCAAGTATTTAGTATTATTTTATTACTTTGAAGATTAAGCTGTAATGTTTCATGTTTCTTCTTGTGATGTTTGTATTTTTTGTTCAGCTTTCAGCAGAGGTCAATCTCTTGCTATAGACATGTATAGTTTCTTTAGGCAATAAATAAATAAATATTGAATGAAATTTCTCACGAAATGTTTCAAGCAATTGGACCAGCCATTTCAAGAGATTTTGAAGCTGCTTTGAAAAATATATCAAATACAATATTCAATCAAATACCAACAAATGAAATTAACCCGTAAATTTTATTGACAAGATTTAGATAAAAGTTCTTGAACTATATATTGGTAGTTGCATATAAATGTTATAAAAATAATGATTATATAATAATTTGAATCTATCCTTCAATAGTCTTAAATTTCTCATTTTAACATTGTATCTACGTTATTACATAAGATAATATTAACATTCGCAGCCCTCTATAGCTTTCTAGCTGTAAAACAAATGTAAAAAATCTGAACCCTCTCATGAAAAAGAAAGGAGGCAAAGATATCATGCAAGCATTATTCCAGAAAAATATCTTGGCAAATAATATGCCAAGAATTATATCTTAATAGCTTGCGCAAGAAATATAATGTAGAAAAAAGATAAATAAATATTGGAATTTTATTAATATAATTAATATATTCATTTATTTCTAGTTTAAAAAATAAAGTGTACGCTTTTTTTTTCAATTATAATGTATGTCTAAGTAATTTTTTCAGTTTTTGTGATTTTCTCCATAAAAACACCGACGAATTTTATTAAGTTTGGTGTACTAACTATAAAGTTTGTCGGTTACAAATTTGAAAATTGGAGTAAGAGAAACTTGTGTGAGTGTTTCACACCAGATTTTTTTTGTTTTCTAATTAAAACAGCAACTAATTAAAATTAGTATATTTGTAGTTATAAATATGGACATCAGATAGCAACACCTACTAACAAAGCAATTTTATTAATGGTTATATAGTTTGCCACTAGGTGTCACTACTTGCAATGTTTTTATTCCATTATGCTAACCACTTCCTTAAACTATTGAAAAATGGTTTACATCACAGGATGGCGCTGTGATCGGGTGGCAAATTTTGGAACTACAATTCTGTACAATTGAACAATTCTGAAAGCTTGGGCTATCTAGCGGCAATTATTTGTACTACTACAAATTCCAGATTAAGTAAGTGCTGTTACCTGGCGGTCAATTCCGAAACGTTAATTCAATTCGTTTTTAACTATTTTTCCTTTTTTATTTCAACTAAAATGTAAAATTTGATTTATTTTTTTTGTTGTTGTATAAGAACAATCCCAATTTTTTGTATAAACTTCATCTAGAACAATTACATTCTTAAAGCAGTTAGAAAAAAGAAAAATTTTATATTTGTTCCTTAGCTAATTATTCAATTATTTGTTAAAGAGGGCTAATTGTGACTCTAAAATTAATTAAGTTATTTTCTCTCTTATTAAGTTATATGTATTTATTATATTTAATATCGATTTAAAATATTCTTCCAAATAATACTGAAGGGTGTACTATCCTGAGACTTAAATAGTCATGCAAATTGCCGTCTCAAGCATTGCTATTGGATTGATAGAGAACTTGCTATCATACAATGCAATCTTATTTAGGTAAATAGTGTAATCCTAACCACCTTTATTTATTTGTAATACATGTCCACTAACCGTTTATTTGCAAATGAATTATACAATGAAGGAATGAAGGGTGATTGTTTTATACCAGATTTCTTTTTCCTAAATCGCGGCAGTAGACTAAATAAATTTAGGCTAACCGTTTATTTGCAAATGAATTATACAATAAAGGAATGAAGGGTGATTGTTTTATACCAGATTTCTATTTCCTAAATCGCGGCGTAGACTAAATAAATTTAGGGATGTCAAATCTAGATTAGAGAGAAAATGCATATGTCAACAGAGCATCATTTTGATTAGGAACATAATTTTTTTTCTTGTACAAACTTTATTTGAATCTTATTTTTCGCATTATTTGTTTGTCTCAAAAGTTTTATTTTCGGGACTTCATCAGTCATCAGTTATTTTAGCGGTACTTTAGAGAAAAGCATATTGCTAATCAGTCATTTTAGTGATACTTTAGAGAAAAGGATATTGTTACTTTTTCCTTCAGAAAAATGTGGCAAATAAAAGTGTTAAGAATTTATGTAAATAGTTTTCAACGTTTAAAGAAAATTGTTGCAGCTAATTTCGAAAAAATCACGAAAAAATATTTAAAAAAAAAACATTTAGTGAATTCGCACTGTCAGATGGATTTTGCCGTCTGTGCAATCCAAAAGGTAAATTCTGGCAAATTGAATTAATTAACTGGTTTTGTTCTTAATTTGTTTGCAAAGTTAACTTTTGCATTTCTATGGCTACAGGCATTAATTTGAAGTCTACAGCTTCTTTACCCTCCCTAATAAAGGAAAGTTGTGATGGGTAGAGTAATAAATACCTGCTTATTTCCAATCTTGTCAGTTAGGAGAAATGTATTAAAATTTAATCCTGGGAATGTTATACAAGTTTTTCTCAAAATTTTTATACCGGTGAAACTCAATTTGTAACATCTGGAAGAATGTTATGAGAAAAATAAAAACTAAATGTTCAATATACTAAATTAATGTACCTATTATAATAAGTTCCTTAGTTCTTCAGATCTATCTGCAAATGAAATTTAAGAATGTTTTAAAATTTGTTCAATTATTGGGAATTCTGATGGCACTTGAAGTGTTTCTCAATCCACTAAATAGAATGACTCAAATATATAACCGACAAGTCAATCAACACTCTACAATTCCTCAACTCACTGGTTTATGAACTACTTAAAAATTAAAAAATCGTCGGTGTTGACAAAACGAAATCACTTACTGTTTCAAGACCGTACCTTCTCCATAATTATGAAGTTTCATAGTAGATCAGTATGTCACTGAATACAGTTCTTCAAACTGTTTGTTCTAGACATAAAGTAAAATTTGTTCAACTGTTCAAATAAGTATGCAAAACATATATGACGTGAAAAACATAATTTTTATTTTTTTGTTCTACCTACCCAATCTTTTATCTAATCAACCTCTTCTATAAATAACAATTTCTACCATGTTCAATTTTAAACTTATTTTGTTAAGCAGCATTTTCTTGGCTAATGGTACTTCATTTGTAACAACTATTAGGTGCAATATCATTAAAACCAGATTGATAGCTCAAATTAGATTAGCTAGTGATCGTCACCCCAGGATTTTTTATAATGGAATAGCCCCTTTATTTAATCTTAAAAGAGTTACTTTAATTGGGCGGTGGGCAGAAATGATAATATTACGCACTTAATCTTGGAATGCCCTTATTATAAATGTTTGAGAAGGAGGTTGTTAAATAGGTATTTACCTCCACACAGTTCTTATGTTTTTGCTAACTTACTAGATATAGAAAATAAAGAAAAGTTAAACCGTTAATTTATTTTATCTTTGAGGCTTTCGAGGCAATCGTATGCATAGGTTTGTAAAGGTATTAATTTAATACCTACGAGGAGTTCCCTCAAACTCCTTCCCTAAAATAATTTGTATAAATGAATAAAGTCCATTTAAATCATTGTTACTATCTACTTTATTAATCAAGTATTTAGTATTATTTTATTACTTTGAAGATTAAGCTGTAATGTTTCATGTTTCTTCTTGTGATGTTTGTATTTTTTGTTCAGCTTTCAGCAGAGGTCAATCTCTTGCTATAGAAATGTATAGTTTCTTTAGGCAATAAATAAATAAATATTGAATGAAATTTCTCAAGAAATGTTTCAAGCAATTGGACCAGCCATTTCAAGAGATTTTGAAGCTGCTTTCAAAAATATATCAAATACAATATTCAATCAAATACCAACAAATGAAATTAACCCGTAAATTTTATTGACAAGATTTAGATAAAAGTTCTTGAACTGTATATTGGTAGTTACATATAAATGCTTATAAAAATAATGATTAGTATAGGATGGATTGCTATTTGAATCTATCCTTCAATAGTCTTAAATTTCTCATTTTAACATTGTATCTACGTTATTACATAAGATAATATTAACATTCGCAGCCCTCTATAGCTTTCTAGCTGTAAAACAAATGTAAAAAATCTGAACCCTCTCATGAAAAAGAAAGGAGGCAAAGATATCATGCAAGCATTATTCCAGAAAAATATCTTGGCAAATAATATGCCAAGAATTATATCTTAATAGCTTGCGCAAGAAATATAATGTAGAAAAAAGATAAATAAATATTGGAATTTTATTAATATAATTAATATATTCATTTATTTCTAGTTTAAAAAATAAAGTGTACGCTTTTTTTTTCAATTATAATGTATGTCTAAGTAATTTTTTCAGTTTTTGTGATTTTCTCCATAAAAACACCGACGAATTTTATTAAGTTTGGTGCACTAACTATAAAGTTTGTCGGTTACAAATTTGAAAATTGGAGTAAGAGAAACTTGTGTGAGTGTTTCACACCAGATTTTTTTTGTTTTCTAATTAAAACAGCAACTAATTAAAATTAGTATATTTGTAGTTATAAATATGGACACCAGAGAGCAACACCTACTAACAAAGCAATTTTATTAATGGTTATATAGTTTGCCACTAGGTGTCACTACTTGCAATGTTTTTATTCCATTATGATAACCACTTCCTTAAACTATTGAAAAAATGGTTACATCACAGGATGGCGCTGTGATCGGGTGGCAAATTTTGGAACTACAATTCTGTACAATTGAACAATTCTGAAAGCTTGGGCTATCTAGCGGCAATTATTTGTACTACTACAAATTCCAGATTAAGTAAGTGCTGTTACCTGGCGGTCAATTCCGAAACGTTAATTCAATTCGTTTTTAACTATTTTTCCTTTTTTATTTCAACTAAAATGTAAAATTTGATTTATTTTTTTTGTTGTTGTATAAGAACAATCCCAATTTTTTGTATAAACTTCATCTAGAACAATTACATTCTTAAAGCAGTTAGAAAAAAGAAAAATTTTATATTTGTTCCTTAGCTAATTATTGAATTATTTGTTAAAGGGGGCTAATTGTGACTCTAAAATTAATTATTTTCTCTTTTATTAAGTTACATGTATTTATTATATTTAATACCGATTTAAAATATTCTTCCAAATAATTGTGAAGGTGTTCTATCCTGAGACCTATATTGTCCTGCAAATTGCCGTCTCAAGCATTGCTACTGCATTGATAGAGAACTTGCTTCAAACTTGCTGATTGAATGCAATCTTATTTAGGTAAATAGTGTAATCCTAACCTCCTTTATTTATTTGTAATACATGTCCAATAACCGTTTATTTGCAAATGCATTATGCAATAATTGAATGAAGGGTGATTGTTTTATACCAGATTTCTTTTTCCTAAATCGCGGCAGTAGACTAAATAAATTTAGGGATGTCAAATCTAGACTATGAGGGAAAATCAGACTGTTAACAGAGCATCTTTTTGATTAGGAACATAGTTTTTTTCTTGTACAAACTTTATTTGAATCTTATTTTTCGCATTATTTGCTTGTCTCAAAAGTTTTATTTTCGGGACTTCATCAGTCATCAGTTATTTTAGCGGTACTTTAGAGAAAAGCATATTGCTAATCAGTCATTTTAGTGATACTTAGAGAAAAGGATATTGTTACTTTTTCCTTCAGAAAAATGTGGCAAATAAAAGTGTTAAGAATTTATGTAAATAGTTTTCAACGTTTAAAGAAAATTGTTGCAGCTAATTTCGAAAAAATCACGAAAAAATATTTAAAAAAAAAACATTTAGTGAATTCGCACTGTCAGATGGATTTTGCCGTCTGTGCAATCCAAAAGGTAAATTCTGGCAAATTGAATTAATTAACTGGTTTTGTTCTTAATTTGTTTGCAAAGTTAACTTTTGCATTTCTATGGCTACAGGCATTAATTTGAAGTCTACAGCTTCTTTACCCTCCCTAATAAAGGAAAGTTGTGATGGGTAGAGTAATAAATACCTGCTTATTTCCAATCTTGTCAGTTAGGAGAAATGTATTAAAATTTAATCCTGGGAATGTTATACAAGTTTTTCTCAAAATTTTTATACCGGTGAAACTCAATTTGTAACATCTGGAAGAATGTTATGAGAAAAATAAAAACTAAATGTTCAATATACTAAATTAATGTACCTATTATAATAAGTTCCTTAGGTTCTTCAGATCTATCTGCAAATGAAATTTAAGAATGTTCTAAAATTTGTTCAATTATTGGGAATTCTGATGGCACTTGAAGTGTTTCTCAATCCACTAAATAGAATGACTCAAATATATAACCGACAAGTCAATCAACACTCTACAATTCCTCAACTCACTGGTTTATGAACTACTTAAAAATTAAAAAATCGTCGGTGTTGACAAAACGAAATCACTTACTGTTTCAAGACCGTACCTTCTCCATAATTATGAAGTTTCATAGTAGATCAGTATGTCACTGAATACAGTTCTTCAAACTGTTTGTTCTAGACATAAAGTAAAATTTGTTCAACTGTTCAAATAAGTATGCAAAACATATATGACGTGAAAAACATAATTTTTATTTTTTTGTTCTACCTACCCAATCTTTTATCTAATCAACCTCTTCTATAAATAACAATTTCTACCATGTTCAATTTTAAACTTATTTTGTTAAGCAGCATTTTCTTGGCTAATGGTACTTCATTTGTAACAACTATTAGGTGCAATATCATTAAAACCAGATTGATAGCTCAAATTAGATTAGCTAGTGATCGTCACCCCAGGATTTTTTATAATGGAATAGCCCCTTTATTTAATCTTAAAAGAGTTACTTTAATTGGGCGGTGGGCAGAAATGATAATATTACGCACTTAATCTTGGAATGCCCTTATTATAAATGTTTGAGAAGGAGGTTGTTAAATAGGTATTTACCTCCACACAGTTCTTATGTTTTTGCTAACTTACTAGATATAGAAAATAAAGAAAAGTTAAACCGTTAATTTATTTTATCTTTGAGGCTTTCGAGGCAATCGTATGCATAGGTTTGTAAAGGTATTAATTTAATACCTACGAGGAGTTCCCTCAAACTCCTTCCCTAAAATAATTTGTATAAATGAATAAAGTCCATTTAAATCATTGTTACTATCTACTTTATTAATCAAGTATTTAGTATTATTTTATTACTTTGAAGATTAAGCTGTAATGTTTCATGTTTCTTCTTGTGATGTTTGTATTTTTTGTTCAGCTTTCAGCAGAGGTCAATCTCTTGCTATAGACATGTATAGTTTCTTTAGGCAATAAATAAATAAATATTGAATGAAATTTCTCACGAAATGTTTCAAGCAATTGGACCAGCCATTTCAAGAGATTTTGAAGCTGCTTTGAAAAATATATCAAATACAATATTCAATCAAATACCAACAAATGAAATTAACCCGTAAATTTTATTGACAAGATTTAGATAAAAGTTCTTGAACTATATATTGGTAGTTGCATATAAATGTTATAAAAATAATGATTATATAATAATTTGAATCTATCCTTCAATAGTCTTAAATTTCTCATTTTAACATTGTATCTACGTTATTACATAAGATAATATTAACATTCGCAGCCCTCTATAGCTTTCTAGCTGTAAAACAAATGTAAAAAATCTGAACCCTCTCATGAAAAAGAAAGGAGGCAAAGATATCATGCAAGCATTATTCCAGAAAAATATCTTGGCAAATAATATGCCAAGAATTATATCTTAATAGCTTGCGCAAGAAATATAATGTAGAAAAAAGATAAATAAATATTGGAATTTTATTAATATAATTAATATATTCATTTATTTCTAGTTTAAAAAATAAAGTGTACGCTTTTTTTTTCAATTATAATGTATGTCTAAGTAATTTTTTCAGTTTTTGTGATTTTCTCCATAAAAACACCGACGAATTTTATTAAGTTTGGTGTACTAACTATAAAGTTTGTCGGTTACAAATTTGAAAATTGGAGTAAGAGAAACTTGTGTGAGTGTTTCACACCAGATTTTTTTTGTTTTCTAATTAAAACAGCAACTAATTAAAATTAGTATATTTGTAGTTATAAATATGGACATCAGATAGCAACACCTACTAACAAAGCAATTTTATTAATGGTTATATAGTTTGCCACTAGGTGTCACTACTTGCAATGTTTTTATTCCATTATGCTAACCACTTCCTTAAACTATTGAAAAATGGTTTACATCACAGGATGGCGCTGTGATCGGGTGGCAAATTTTGGAACTACAATTCTGTACAATTGAACAATTCTGAAAGCTTGGGCTATCTAGCGGCAATTATTTGTACTACTACAAATTCCAGATTAAGTAAGTGCTGTTACCTGGCGGTCAATTCCGAAACGTTAATTCAATTCGTTTTTAACTATTTTTCCTTTTTTATTTCAACTAAAATGTAAAATTTGATTTATTTTTTTTGTTGTTGTATAAGAACAATCCCAATTTTTTGTATAAACTTCATCTAGAACAATTACATTCTTAAAGCAGTTAGAAAAAAGAAAAATTTTATATTTGTTCCTTAGCTAATTATTCAATTATTTGTTAAAGAGGGCTAATTGTGACTCTAAAATTAATTAAGTTATTTTCTCTCTTATTAAGTTATATGTATTTATTATATTTAATATCGATTTAAAATATTCTTCCAAATAATACTGAAGGGTGTACTATCCTGAGACTTAAATAGTCATGCAAATTGCCGTCTCAAGCATTGCTATTGGATTGATAGAGAACTTGCTATCATACAATGCAATCTTATTTAGGTAAATAGTGTAATCCTAACCACCTTTATTTATTTGTAATACATGTCCACTAACCGTTTATTTGCAAATGAATTATACAATGAAGGAATGAAGGGTGATTGTTTTATACCAGATTTCTTTTTCCTAAATCGCGGCAGTAGACTAAATAAATTTAGGCTAACCGTTTATTTGCAAATGAATTATACAATAAAGGAATGAAGGGTGATTGTTTTATACCAGATTTCTTTTCCTAAATCGCGGCGTAGACTAAATAAATTTAGGGATGTCAAATCTAATTAGAGGAAAATGCATATGTCAACAGAGCATCATTTTGATTAGGAACATAATTTTTTTCTTGTACAACCTTTATTTGAATCTTATTTTTCGCATTATTTGTTTGTCTCAAAAGTTTTATTTTCGGGACTTCATCAGTCATCAGTTATTTTAGCGGTACTTTAGAGAAAAGCATATTGCTAATCAGTCATTTTAGTGATACTTAGAGAAAAGGATATTGTTACTTTTTCCTTCAGAAAAATGTGGCAAATAAAAGTGTTAAGAATTTATGTAAATAGTTTTCAACGTTTAAAGAAAATTGTTGCAGCTAATTTCGAAAAAATCACGAAAAAATATTTAAAAAAAAAAACATTTAGTGAATTCGCACTGTCAGATGGATTTTGCCGTCTGTGCAATCCAAAAGGTAAATTCTGGCAAATTGAATTAATTAACTGGTTTTGTTCTTAATTTGTTTGCAAAGTTAACTTTTGCATTTCTATGGCTACAGGCATTAATTTGAAGTCTACAGCTTCTTTACCCTCCCTAATAAAGGAAAGTTGTGATGGGTAGAGTAATAAATACCTGCTTATTTCCAATCTTGTCAGTTAGGAGAAATGTATTAAAATTTAATCCTGGGAATGTTATACAAGTTTTTCTCAAAATTTTTATACCGGTGAAACTCAATTTGTAACATCTGGAAGAATGTTATGAGAAAAATAAAAACTAAATGTTCAATATACTAAATTAATGTACCTATTATAATAAGTTCCTTAGGGATGTCAAATCTAGATTAGAGAGAAAATGCATATGTCAACAGAGCATCATTTTGATTAGGAACATAATTTTTTTTCTTGTACAAACTTTATTTGAATCTTATTTTTCGCATTATTTGTTTGTCTCAAAAGTTTTATTTTCGGGACTTCATCAGTCATCAGTTATTTTAGCGGTACTTTAGAGAAAAGCATATTGCTAATCAGTCATTTTAGTGATACTTTAGAGAAAAGGATATTGTTACTTTTTCCTTCAGAAAAATGTGGCAAATAAAAGTGTTAAGAATTTATGTAAATAGTTTTCAACGTTTAAAGAAAATTGTTGCAGCTAATTTCGAAAAAATCACGAAAAAATATTTAAAAAAAAAACATTTAGTGAATTCGCACTGTCAGATGGATTTTGCCGTCTGTGCAATCCAAAAGGTAAATTCTGGCAAATTGAATTAATTAACTGGTTTTGTTCTTAATTTGTTTGCAAAGTTAACTTTTGCATTTCTATGGCTACAGGCATTAATTTGAAGTCTACAGCTTCTTTACCCTCCCTAATAAAGGAAAGTTGTGATGGGTAGAGTAATAAATACCTGCTTATTTCCAATCTTGTCAGTTAGGAGAAATGTATTAAAATTTAATCCTGGGAATGTTATACAAGTTTTTCTCAAAATTTTTATACCGGTGAAACTCAATTTGTAACATCTGGAAGAATGTTATGAGAAAAATAAAAACTAAATGTTCAATATACTAAATTAATGTACCTATTATAATAAGTTCCTTAGATCTTCAGATCTATCTGCAAATGAAATTTAAGAATGTTTTAAAATTTGTTCAATTATTGGGAATTCTGATGGCACTTGAAGTGTTTCTCAATCCACTAAATAGAATGACTCAAATATATAACCGACAAGTCAATCAACACTCTACAATTCCTCAACTCACTGGTTTATGAACTACTTAAAAATTAAAAAATCGTCGGTGTTGACAAAACGAAATCACTTACTGTTTCAAGACCGTACCTTCTCCATAATTATGAAGTTTCATAGTAGATCAGTATGTCACTGAATACAGTTCTTCAAACTGTTTGTTCTAGACATAAAGTAAAATTTGTTCAACTGTTCAAATAAGTATGCAAAACATATATGACGTGAAAAACATAATTTTTATTTTTTTGTTCTACCTACCCAATCTTTTATCTATCAACCTCTTCTTTAAATAACAATTTCTACCATGTTCAATTTTAAACTTATTTTGTTAAGCAGCATTTTCTTTGCAAACCCAAATAGCAAATGAAATATATTCAGAGTTTTTATTGATTTCTGCTATATAACCTAAGGAAGAAACCCAATAAAATAAGTAGAAAAATACAGAAAAAAAAAATCGAATGTTGCCGCCATTGAAGAAAGCATGCTATTCGGAAGCAAGCAAAAATGGAGCAAAAATTCGGAAATGTACCTCTTGCAATTCATTTCTACTTTTTATTGTTGACTACTCCAAGCGCCGGGGTCTATTGACATATACTATGGGCCAGTCCTGCAATTGGGAACGGATTAGCTCAGTGTCAGCGCATAGGACTAGCAAAGCGGAGGTCTCGGGTTCAAGTCTAGCGGTGCTACCCTCAGCTTTTCTCTTCCCCAGGAGCCTTTACTGTCCGGTGATGGTCAATGTTGTTTGTAACGAGAGAACACTATCACGAGGCCGGCATTACACTGAGAAGGTTTCGGGCGCCAATAATGACCATCGATGTTGACGCGTCTTAAATTTAAAAAAATAAAAAAAAAGTTATCAGCTATTAAAAATCGTAACGTCATTTTTTTTTCAGGGAGCAATTGATATCTAATTAAGCCTAGATTCTTGTTCAGAGTCTTATCTCTCTGTACATCGCTTTAATCAGAGCTTGCTTTTAAAGTATCCTTGTCTTTCGAGTTAATTTACGCATTTTTTACAACATAATTACAGAAAACTAAATGTCAGATTCCTTGTAGCATGATACGTGTTCTAAAAATTAAGCCGTGCCATCATAAAAATATAAAATACTTAGTTTTATTTATTTATTTTTGTTTTTCACATTTATTTGGGAAAAATTTATGTTACAAATAAATTCATTGGATAAAAGATGAAACCTGGACATTTTTGCATCCAATGATACTAAAAGCATGCGTTTCATACAATAAACACCTTCAAGATGAAGTGTTCAATGTGTTTAATAAATTTTATAAGGGGCTAATGACCTGAACGATCAATACACTAAAATTCTAATATAAAAATTACGGCATCTATTAGCCCTAATGAAGTAAATCAACGCAAAGCGATAGCGCATTAATAAATTGTAAGTTTTAATGTAGGAAGGACCCTTAATTTTGCTTTTGGTGTTAAAAAAAAAAAAAAAAGAGAGAAAATTAATAAAACTATTACTATTTTTTTTTTAATTTAGGGCGCGTCAACATCTATGGATCCATTCACGCCCGGAACCTTCTCAGTGCAGTGCCGATCTCCGGACAATACTATGTATCACCGGACAGTGAGCTGTAGACGCTCCTAGGAAGAAAAAAATCTAACAGTAACACAGCTGGACTCGAACTATTTTATTATTTTATATACTATTATGATTTTAGTTGTTTTGAAGTGATTAATACATTTTCTTAAAGGAGCGAAATGTTCCTGAAAAATGTTTGGAACGTTGCTCTAGCTTTTTAATACAAATAGCCTCTAAAGTCTCTAGCCTTAAGACAATGTTATATATAGCACTTTTCCATCCATTTGAATGCAATATTTCCCGGGGAAAAGGGATATTAAAATTTTTTAATTGGAACAAACATAAAATATTGCCTTTATTATAATAATCATAAAAGAGTAGGTACATTGTTTTTCATGTTTTGTTTTTTTGTTTTTCTCAAAGGCATTTCATTTTACATATTATAAAAACAATAATGATTTTGGGCAGTTGTTGGGAACATTTACATTAAAACAAAAAAAGCACTACTGTAAATGTTCTTTTATTTTTGAAAAAACTTGTAGGAAATAATCAATTTGGTAATGTCCACACTATGGCAACTGTCAAACCTTTTTTTTAATCTCACAAATTTCTTGTGCAATTAAAAACTTAAAAAAAAAAAAACAATAAACAATAAAATTAATCCATAATAATAATGATTTTTTTTTTGTTGGAAATAATTCTAAAAATTCGTTTCCAGATAATTTAAATAAATTAATAAAAAATAAAAATAATAATTGCCAATTTCTTTTAACTCCATTTTCTCTATGTAAACAAATATATTAATATCGGACGTCTTATTAGTTTTTATTTTTTGTAATTAAATTAATAATTATACGTTATTATATGCACTTTAATGTTTTTTTTTTGTTTTTTTTTTTTGTTTGTTAAAGATATTTAACATGCTAGCGATTGACCAGCAGGAACGTTAATTTTTCTCTTTTTAATACACTATGTCTATATATATTATATATTTAGGGCACCACTGAATGTTTGCATTTTCAAAATGGTACAAATTTCTTTCTTTTTATTTATTTTAAACTGTTTATATCCTTTGTTAATTATAATAATTTATTTACACAAATAACATCACGAGAGATTAGTTATTACTTATTATATCTTGCAATATATATATATATATTTATATATTCTTACTATCTGTTATTTACAATTTTTTTGTTTACATTTATCATTGATTGACAATAATTCATATTGTTCTTTATCAAAATAAACTAAAAAAAAAAAAAAAAAAAAAAATCACAATAAAATTAAAAACTATTGAAAAATGTCTGTGTGTTAAATTTTTACTGTCCCCCATTTGCGCCATTAGTGATGACTTTATCATCACTATAATGATGAGGGAGAAGTTGATTATCCGATCTCGGTTTCTTAATTACCGTCGTATTATCATCACTATTCTCACTTGACGTCCTTTTGCGTTGTCCATCGATATTGTTGTTCACAACACATTCCCCATCTAACTGTATATCTTTATTAGTCCGTGGCGGCGAGTCACCTCCCCCAGCTGAACCATTATCAGCTGCTTGTGCAGAATCTAATGAATCGGACTCACCATCATCACCTTCGCCCCATTTTGAATGGGGCGCTAGTCCATTTAATGTTGTGGCCATTATTACTGGTTGTTGATGTGATAATCTTTCATTTTCATCCTGATGCTGTTGCTGTCGACCGCCACCACTAGATGACGATGATTTCAGATTGGTATTATCCTGTTCCAATTGGGCTATTGTATCTTTGGCTTTCCTCAGTTCTTGTTGTAGATAATATATAGTACTCTGCATGCCCTCTACATCTTCATCTAGGTCTTGCAATAGTTCGTCCAATTCTGCAATCAAGATTTATAACCAGACATTATTATTATTAATTTTTTTTTTTTTTTATAAGAGTTCCACTTTTCAGTGGGTTTTCCTGACCTAAATATCACATTAATATTCAAGGACATGAAAAAAACTTTTAGGCACTACCTTGTTTAAACTATTTTTCTCCGTGAGTTTGGATATGACGAATTACAAATTTTCATTGTAAAAGTCAAAAGAGGAAAAACAACAAAAAGCTCCAACAAGTTGAATGAATGGAATAAAACTAAACAAAAAAATCTACTGAGAAACATAACACGCTTTTCTTCTACTGCACTTAATACAATAAAAAAGTACCAAATTTTCTTCATCTTGAAAGTAATTGTTGTTGTCTAGATCGTAGATTGTTATAGAGGATTATGGCACTGCGACTTGAAAAATCTATTGTGGGCCCCGGAGCCTTCTCAGTGCACTCCCGGTCTCCGAGCAGTGTTCTCTAGCTATAGACAACACTGCCCATCACCGGTAAGTGAGCTGTAGAGGCTTCTAGGAAGAGGAAATCTAAGGGCACCATGAAGGATTCAAACCCGGGACTCGCGTTGCAAGTCTAGCACGCTATCACTGAGCTAACACCCCTTCCTTCTCCCTTGGCTCACGCCATTTAATTAGGGACGGAGACCCTAGTATGTGTACTGTATTTGTCCTTATCTGTAAAGAGTAGAGTGTATGTAGTATAAGTGTATCGTGTACTGTTCTGACGAAGTGCATGGTACTGAGCTATGGTAACCCGCGAGGTCGCCACTCCCCGAGTAACTGAATGCAAAAAATACCCCTTGCGGGCTATTATTGCCCTAAATAAATATAGTGGATGGAAGGTAAAGCAGGTAATTAATTTGTATCCAGAAAATAACGCCTATTCGAGATCAATCCAATAACCCCAGAAAACAGTGCCAAGATTAAATTCCCAGTATCCCTTGAAATCATTATAGGTAGGTAAATCATATGATATGGAGGCCGGCCTTTGCTAAAATACTCTTCATTATGGGAAATGCTGAGCTTTGAAAGTTTTGACAAAAGAAAATCAAGATATTAATTAGAACATGTATCCAATCGCATTGTTCAAACTGGAGTATTAATTCGGAATGGCCCAATCTTTATTATTAAATTTTTTTTATTCTCTTTTGGATAAGATGACTGACAAAGCTGGATTCACTATCATCTTTAATGCAACTAAATTTGAATGGAATTCAAGATTTAAAATTATGAATTTGTATCAGATAGCTATTAGAGATAAAATCAGACGAATTGTTAGAGATAAAAAAAAAAAAGCCTTCGATTTTGGTGACTGGTAAATCGCAAATTATGCAATGGAAATATGCATTTATGCTGAATGGATGGTTGCATCCGCAGTAACCAAAAACATCTGAGATTTAAGTAAAGAAAAAAAGTATCTTTTTTCAGTAGAGTTTACGTTACTGATAGGTACAATAGAAGCGGATAGCAAACATACTTTCCTAAATTTCTCATATTAATATACATCAAAGAAAATGCAAGATCAAGACCGGCAATCCAATTCAGCCCTTCTACCATTCCGCCATCGCAGCGCCTACATAACAGGTTTTTTTTTTTTCAATGTCGGCCTGCTTGGGGGTTAAATACCGGTACCGCGTAGATCTTCACAACATACAGATTTTGGCTAAATACCCAAAACCAATCATGACTACAAAATGAAGCAAAATATCACCGATGAGGGGCTCTGATGCATACAACAAACGGATCATCATGGAGAAAAAAAATATAATAACACTAAGCTCTAGCTAGGCAACAAAAGCATGATAGTCAATTTTGGAAATGCAATGATGTTTCTGTAAAAAGGAATAAAATTTAAAGATGTCTCTTTCAAGAACAGTGTTTAAGATTGCTAAAAATCATTCAAAATTTCTCGAAATGGGGAAAAAGGTGGTTTGCAATAAACAAAGGAACAAAGGTGAATCATTGAGAGTTGTCAATTTACTAAATAAAATGAAGTTTCCTAGGTAGGAAATATATACTTCACGTTATCAGTATTTATTTATAATTTTAAAATTGTATCCAAAATTTTTAACTAAGATACCCATTTCTTGAACAGGATTTACTTATCAGTAAATAAATATACTTTATTCAGACCATCCAAATTTCGTTGAGCCAATGCAGTTTCTATTAAGATCAATCAAACTGAAGTCCACTGTAATGATTTTAATTTAACTTTTTAGCCCACACTAGGGCCCCCAGCCCAGACTGCTCGGCCTTTAACGTCAGTTTCTCAAAAAAGGCCTCAATGACTTTCTTAAAATGTTGTTTGTTTATCTTAAAACTCCAAAAAAAAAAGTTTGTGAAAATGCAATAAAAGTAAGTCGTTTCTATCTAGGTTTGAGTTTCTTATTCTCATTCTCAGAGTATAATCAGAAATATAAAGCATTACCTGACTGTGATTTTTTCACTTCTTCGCTAAAACTCTTTTGTAAGGCTAAATCTCCTTCCAATTTGGCCAATCTGCCTTTAGATATCATTGCACCTAATTCTTCATTTTCTTGGTATAGCAAACGACATTTTGCCATAAGACGTTTACCAGTATTACTGTAAAAGTTAATATTTTATATACAAAACCCAATATTGTTTCAGAAAAGATACCAATTCAAATCAGAAATAGAGATATTACTATTAAAAATTTTAAAAAATAAATCCATACCTATCAGGAGTGAATTTCCAAGCAGACAATTCATTTTGTGTATCATCTAATCGTGTTCGCGTTTCTGATAATTCCTGACGTAGCCTCTGCAGTAGTAGATTCACTGCGGGATCTAATAAAGCACTTTTTAAGACTCCACCACCGGGGACTTTCATTTCAGATAACTGACCCTATTTTTAAATTAAAAATAAAAATTAAATATTATACAGAAATATGATTCAATATAATGTTATTTATGAAGTTTACTGGGCACAAATCATTGTTTCCAAACCGTCTAAAATGACACGGTCTCTCCGCTTGCCTAGTATCATTGAAAATGCTCTAAAACCCTTTTAAGTTATTTCACTACAAATAAAATTATTCCGACGATTTACAGAAAGAGTAGGAAGTATTATGTAATGACAAATGGCTAACTGAGGCACTGGTGATGTGAGGATCGTCTTCGTATAGAAAAAATATTAGATTTCCTGTCACAAAAATTAATCGTCAAATTAATAATGAAAGAAAATTACGACCCGTCAGCTAACGCTCCATAATTCCAGAATAGCAATTTTTTTTATGCATGAATAGCAAACAATATATTCAATGTAATCTCTTTTAAAACGACAAGTATTCAAACTTTATTCGATTACAAGCCAGATTATAATTCAGTAATGTGTAAAGCACTAAAATGAGGAATTTTAGATTCTTCGAAGCATACAGAACTAGAAGAAATAAAGAATCTGTATTCAAGGCTGCGAAATACATTTCTTTTTTTTTTTTTTTGTTATTTCAAGCTTTTAGTTGTATCATCAGATTCCATTCAAAAGTTGATTTCATTTAATTTAATTTATTTATTTAGCTAACCCCAGCTTAATAGCATGAACACTCCTTGCATTCACATATTAAACCTATGGACTTCAGGGATAGAAGACATGTGCAACTACATACGTGGATTGACATACCCCCAGGCAACATTTGTTAAGCTCAAGTTATTTCTTCCAATGTATACTCTTACACTTTTGCAGGCAATTGTGAACAATGAATAAGCAAATACATGCTAGGCAGCCTAAGACCTTGATCATTTGGCTCTGCAGTCGTTTCCACTATAACAACTACGCTACAATCTATCTATATATCCATTAATAATTGTAATGGATTTCTACACTACAATCTAACAGAGATGTATATATGGAGATTTATAGAGATCAAGCATTTGCTAACATTACAATTTTGAAAAATGCAAAAGTAGCCCTGCTATAAGGGCTTTGCGAGTTGCAAATTTTCAACATTCGCTATTGCATAAATCAAGCATTGAGAGTCTAAGGATCTTGTCTCATCATTAAAAGTGATGAAATGAAGAAGCAGCAGAAATTTGTAAACGTGAAAAATAAGATAACGAATGTGAAAATAGACCTATCGTCTGACCGAGATCAACACTAAGAATTCTAGATCGGAACTCTAAGGAGTAAGAAGTTTGAACGATTGCATAAATCAAGAAGGATTCAAGGATGCGGGTACGGGTAGTGTTGGGGAAGGCACCTGGCCAAGACAGTGTGTTATTGAACCGACGTCCCTAATAAGTTTCAGGATGATAGATATATAAAAATTGGAATAATAAAATCGAATAAGAATCGTAACACTCACCGCATATTCCTGCATATCTTGTTCTTTGGCTGCCAATCTTCGCATTAACACTCTTTCTCTTAATGATAATTCCGCTATTTGATTTCGCAACTTTTCTTCGTTTTCTTTTAAACTCGAACATTCTCCTAAAATACAAAGAGATAAAAATAAAAAAATATTAATAACAATTCTATTTAATTATAAAGTTTGAAATTATTCTATTAGAAAAGCATTCTTTATAAAAGATATTTTGTTTCATTTCTTTGTTTTTGTTTTTTTTAAATTTACAAAAAACTGTATTTGTACAAAGTATTTGCCTTTGAATGAAGGTGGGAATCCTTTGTAATTTGTGAATGGGAACGGGTGCGAAAAGGTAAGTTGCTGCCAGTATAGTATCATCCGCTCCCGGAGACCATGAAGGATGAATAAGCTACAGATCAATGGATTTTAAAGCGTTGCTACATTTGAATGCAGTTGCATTCCACAAATTTTGTAATGATATATTTTTCTTTTTCTCTTTTGCATATTTTTTTTTTTAGTTTATTTTTTGTTTTACGAGTATTGCTTTAAATGTTTGCACAACCGAAATTATCAGCAGTTTAAAAAAAAAAAAAAAGTTATTTTTTTCATTTTAAGGGAAGAACGCATTTGTACAACTATATAATTAAAACTTTTGTACTTATTGTTCGTTTAAAAGGCCATATAAATCCACAAATCTACACAAAAGAAATCACTGTGGGTAATCCCCATCCTAACACTTCAATTTAAAAATAAAAATATGTAAGGATAGAAATTATTGCACAACACAACAGCACTAAAAAAAAAAAAAAAAAACATTAATATTATAAAAGCACCAGAAAATGAGATATCTGTATCACTAACCACATCACTACACGCACCATCACATTCTGCATTTTTACTATATTTTGGCAAAAAAAAAAAAAAAAAATTATATGAAATAAAATTAAATTTATTAAATATCCCAACTTTATCTTAATATATACGACTGATTTTTAGCATCATTTTTTTTTTCAGTTTTGATTTTGAATTTTCCATGAACTTACTGATTACAATTTCAATACTTCTTCTTCTTTTTAGGCAATAAATAACCTATTTATATTTCCTAATTTAAATAATCTTATTATCAAATAATCTATTAATTTACAAATGTATAGTTTTAATTAATATAATTCAGTTAGCCATTTTGTTCTCTTCAAATCTACTTAATTGTAAACCTTTTTTAACAACCATTTTTTTAACTTATTTATTTTTAACAATACATTTTTATTTCTTTTTATTAAAACTAATGAAATTATTTTTCTAAAAATTTATTTCTCTAGAAAAAAAAGAATATTAGTCATTTTTCTATAACTGAAATGTAAAATATTATTTATTTTTTTTGTCAGTCAGTAATCCTTATATTAATGATATTTCGAGCAAATTTAAGAATTATTATATTAGTTTGTTACACTTTTCAAAATTTCATTTGTTTAAATTTAAAAAAAATAAAATAATCGGATTATTTATAAATATTATTATTTAACAGAGAATTAAGTTTTTAGACTAGCAATAACTATACTTATATAAATTATCCTTATTTTTGTTTACTTAATCCATAAAATAATTGCATCAGTACTTAATGTCTAAGATCCTGCAAGCAAGAATGTTTCTAAACATGTAACTGATGTAGAAAACAGATCGCACTTGATTCAGTGTTGTGAATGGACGCTTCAAGACAACTAAATTTTCTGAGATTATGGAACATTATATATATATAATGTCTGATATATTATATATATACCATCTTTTACTAGAAAGGTAATAACATTTTTTTCTTTCAATTAAATTCTTTTCAAGGATAAATGATATATATGTAATGTATTTATATATTAAAATGGCGATATAATATAGTTAGGTATATATATATTTTTTCATCCTTGAAAAGAATGTTTTTAAAATAGTGACAAAACATATTTATATATATTTATACAAAAAAAAAGTCAGCTATAAAATTATAATATACAAAAAGTATTTGTTGACAGTTGATGAATTATGTTATGAAGAAATTTGGTGAAGATCGATCAAGAAAGAAACATTTTCAATTATGCCATCTTTTCGACAGAATTTCTTGTCTTTATCAAGGCTTTAAATTATATAGATAGTCGTGAAGATATGGAGAAAGAATTTTGCGTGGAACTTTGAAACATACAAATTTGTTACATCGCAGAAACATAAAAAAAGAAAAATTAAAAATATGAAACAGAAAAGAAAAATATTTTTTCCATTCATTTTTTTTACTTTCTCTTCTTTTTTTTCTGTAGATGATTTGACATAAGAAACTAGTAACTTTTAATTTTCTTTTTTTATGTTTATATAAATAAAAAATATATAAATATAAATAATATATATAATAAATAACACCTACTTTTCATGTAAACCTCTACATATTTAATTTTCCAGCCATTCAGAAAAAATATGTAAACTATAATACATTTTACAGAAAATAAAAGCATACTTTAATTTAATCATTAAAAATATCTGGGCATTTAATTCCAATTTCGGCATGTTTTTCTTTTGAATTGTTGCCATGAGTGTTTTTACTGAGTAAGCGCCGTTAATAGTATAATGAAACAAAAAAGTTTACAATTTAAAAAGTTTACAAGTTTTTTTTTTTTTTAATTAACTCAACAAAATTTTCTGCAAGCATTCATACCGCTTAGGAAAAACTTTTAACTACCTAATTTTGTTTTCACAAATAAATATCACAGACAAAAGCTGGATACTAGTAATTCATTGTTCATGTTTATCATTATTAATATAATTGCCACCGGGTGGTTCTGTTTCCATCAGTTATACATGTTGACTTACCCCTTATTTAGACGTTAAAAGCCCAAAGGAAACATTGTAAAGGATTAAAAATTAATCTCTAAAATAATAATTTTCTTTTTTAAGAAAATCTGACAAGTTTGCTACTAGACCTGCATGACTTAGGCTAGCTTGTCTAACTTACATAGTTAAATCTATCTATTAAAGAAAATATATACTGAACACTAACTACACAAGATTTATTCATTCAAAATGTTTTCAGTGTAAAACCTGTCTGATATGGTGTGAAGTTCAGACTGCTTGTGGTGAGAAAATCCTTAATACAGGTCAGAGGAAGGGCGAGATGATGAAAAAAAAAAATGTAAAGCTTGTGTGAAAAATAAACAGAAGTTTTACTCTTACTTAATATCCCTTTAAGAATTTGTTCTCGGTTAGTAAACTTTGAACGAATGAAGTTTCAACATACTGAAAATCAGGGGACATTATTGAAATAAATACAATTTCTACAATGATTACAAAGCTAGTTTTATGCTCCATTAAAAACAATAAATACATTTTTAATGAATTCTTCATTAAAGATTGAATAATTAAAATGTTTTACAGAGTTTTATATTACTTTAAATAGATAAGATATTTCTTAAAGCAACCTACTTAGTACTTATACATCAGGATAAACTACCAACAATACCCGCTAAGATAACAAAATGAGGAATTTGAAAGGATTTGATGAATTTGTTATTGTATTGTTAATAATTAGATTAGACCAATTTTTTGCATAGTTGAAAAAAATGTATCATTTATTTTTCATTAACATCTTATCAAAGAAGTTAACATACTAACCATAAATGTACCATCAATTTATGTAATCTGTACAGATTCTTTGCGATAAAAGACATAACACTTATTGCCTATCTTAAATAATCCTGTGAAGTTCAATTTATCTTTAATCATCTACGTCTAAAATTCAAAGGATAAAAAATTATTTTGTGATTATAGAAAAAACGGAATAAAATCGCCCTAAAATATAAAACAAACTTAATAATTATTACATAATTAAATTTATGCTTTGGTTTGAAGTAGCATCAACTTTGTCTATCTTACCTTTTTTTTTTAGGGCCAGTTCCGGATAATTATCCATCCTCACGAGACATATAGGTGAATGAAAGTAGAATAAATTAGGTGGATACCGTAGTTTACTTTAAATTGTAAAAAAATAACATTCTATAGGCTAAGACAGACAAAGTCTCAAATATAAATTAAACCTTTATTCTTGAGATGAACGTGAACATTGTATATTAATTTCAATAGTACAAAATGTAAAACTTAATTTAAACTAATATAAAGTATTTATAACCCAGAAGTGGGTTAGTGACAATATTGCTATAACACCTTGTTTTTACAAATTTGATTTATTCGATCAACAGAATGATATGCTGCTTTGTTTTCAGCCATTCTCACAGTAATGTGTCTGGGGTTGTAGTCGATGTGTTTCTTAAACAATTTTTCCTTATATGTTTTTTTTAATTTGTAAAAACCAGGAGTGCCGTCACTGAAATAACCATTAAAGAAATCTCAACCTAATCATCATTAATTCCGATATCTCGAAAAAAGTATATATTCTCAAAAGGTATTGGAATCAGTAATCTACACAAAGATCAATTTAAAAATGAAAACAATAAGAAAATAGCTTTAAACTAATGAAATTATTATGTAATGTTTTAATTAAAATATTAATCTTTGCTTATTTCAAATAGTCTTAAGTCATTGAATTCATGCAAATAATTGAATTTATATAATTCTATTCGTAAGTTTCAATTCTTATCCTGCAGTTTTAAGAATTTAGAACAGTTGCAACAATATTATCCACAAAAAAGAAGTAACAGTAAATATTGGCGGGGGGGATCAATGGTTTTCTAAAGAAATATCCAAACTGCAGTTTCACATCTCTTTTGTATTTGATGTATTCATTATAGCAATTTACCTATAAGTAACTATTATCTTTGCAAAAACAGAATATCTTTAAACTTGAATTTCAATGTAATTTAAACCTTCTACTTGGAATTTATGAAATTATACAACTCTATATCAAGCATGTTATTTCTTATATAAATTCATAAGTGACACCATAATAACCTGCTATAATATATCTTTTTGAATTACGAAAATGGATAAAAAATTATTACTTAAAACTAAAAATTAAAAAAAAATAAAGATAAAAGAAGTGTGATGAAGGTGAATTATCCCAAATGTTTTATAAGTTTAGTAACTGCACAATGAAAATATTTGGAATACCAAAATGTAATTCTGTATTCAAATATTATCGAAAAATAGAAACAATAACTATATTTAGTTAATTAAGAATGCAATAACCTTAATTTTTTGTTTTAATTTAAGGCGCGTCAGCATCTATAGTCATTTGCTCCCGGAGCCTTCTTTCTTACTGCACTGCGGACAGTGTTCTCTCGTTACAGACAATAATGACCATCGCCAAAAACAGTGAGCTGTAGAGGATCCTAGGAAGATAAATTTTAAGGGCAGCACTGGACTCCGAACTAAGTTTAGTAACCAATCTGTGGTATTACTTCACTTTTCTAGACTTCTTATTTTAGAAACAAAAAGTTGAGAATAAAAATTCATGATCTGTTTATGTAAAACATAAATTTCATATCAGCACCTTTATTAAACGTCTATACTTAACATTATTGCAGAACTGGAATACTGTGATACATTTGAATACCATTTGGATCTCCAAAAACCATAGTCAATAAAATAATAAATATTTTAATACAGACTTAAAAGTAGTGCATTCAACTAAATATTCATATGCCTTGTGTCTTCATGGGTAAACAAGCACTTGTGAACTCACGATTAATTCGGTGGGTCTTAATAAATGGAGAGAGGAATATTCCAATTATTATAATTTAGAATTATATGAGTAGGTTGAGAAATTACGAATATAAATTAACCTTTATGAACTATTAATTTATATCAGTTTAATCAGTTATATATAAATGGAATATAAATATTTACATATATATATGCGATACAGAAAAGTCATGTTTTTACTGATAATCTTATGTAAACTAAGAAATCATGCCAGAACTGTACAATTTAAGCATCACTATTATTATTTACATTCTGAATTTTGTTAAACCTTACGAGAACACACCGAAGTCCGTAAATAGATACAAAAACAATTCTACACTGACGTTTCCTTATCTATGCGAATTCTTGGATATATTTAAAATTTAAATCAAGTAAATTTGATATTGTGTCACAAAACACTCAATGAATGTCAGCGCATCTGATTTCATAAACATTTCTGAACTCACGGATAATATTAAGTAAAAACATTGATAACTCACTAACAATATTAGTCAAGTAATTTTTTTTTTCTATAGGTATTTCAGACAATCTGAATCTTGCTGCGGACCCATCTTGGAGAATATGTAATGTTGGTGATGTTTATCTGCCGCCGAATTTTACTATTTGTCTAAATTAATCAGTTTTGGCAAGTACAAGTGATGTAAAATTGTCAACGTTTCGATACAATTGCTGGTAATCTACTGTTAATGTGATACTTTACATCTACAGATATTATTGAAATGTTTAGTAATGATATATTTATCAAAAGAGTGTAAAATTACTGGTAGTCTACACATATGTAATTTTTTACATCTGTAGACTACCAGCAATTTTACACATTCAATTCTGATAAATATATCATTAAAACAAAAAAAACGTTTTAAAAACGATAAAATATCTCGAAACGTTCGCCAATTTTACTTCATTTTTATTTGCGGAATCTCATTAATTTATGCAAATAGAAAATGTAATGAGAAAGATGAAACGCCATCTTATAATATAATTCGACCTTTAAGCTCAGATTACTGAGGTTTGGCAAGGGGGAACTCTGGTGCCAAAGGAATCAGAGCGGTCCCTTCCCTTCCATAGCTTTGTGTTTATTAATGACATGGGCTGATGTGAGATGAATCTGGGAACTATTTCGGGTTGCCCTAAGTGCTCTCTATACGTAGCAGGGCTTCAACTATCACTAAATACTATACAACTTAGAATAATAAAAAATAATTTAATCATATAGCGATCACATTGTCATTTATTTGGCTATGATAATTAATAGAAAGGTAAAACACTGAAATATTTGAATTAGAAATCGTCTAAACAAATTCACTAAGATATATGGTTTAAGTGTTAGCTAATATATAGATGCATGCATGCGTAAATGGTGGCCTCCCATATAAGGCCAATTGAATGAATGATCGACATTACCATTGTATATTTATAAGTGATCTATATGTGTAAATGTTAACACGTTTTTTGGGGCTATACATTAAGTTAGGGAGCTAAACCGTAAAGTCTGGTAAACAGATGATAAAAAAATGAATTAATAAAAAAAACTGGGAGTAAACCGATAAATGACAAGAGACCAAAGAAAAAAAAAAAGCCTTTATCTTGCAAACAAGTTTATTATGCTTACTGTCCTTCTTCAGCTACTACATGAAAAATGAAACACAAGATTTACAAATGAAACAAAGAAACTGTAAATTAATGTATAACAAAATCTGACAATACTAAATGCAGAGAATTTGAAGGATTATTTTTTTCCAGCCCCTGCCAACCTATCGGTTACTTCGATAATAAGGCCAAACTCAACAATAATTTATAGTTAAAAACTATTACATTTTTGTGTTGTTTTTTTTTTTCATTCAATCTAAATTTGTATCAATAAAGCATATTTCTGAAACGAATTATTCAAGAAAGAAAAAAATGCAACCTACAATTGCACCTAAAATAGATATTTGGTAAAATATTAAAATTCGTGAGGTTCGGCCAGAACAAGATCAATTCCTATCAACGTTTCGATAAATTTGTTACCTTATTCAAGGCAATCACAATCACATTTGAACAAGACATCTATACATAACATTTACATTACACCTTTATACATTATACAGTCAGAATATATTTTTGGCTTGAAAAAGATAATAAATTTTTCGAAACGCAAGCAGGAATTTATACTGGGTTTACATCGGCCCAGCCCACATGAATTTTGATAATATATACTTTAAAGGCCGACAAACAACCAAACATTATTTGGTAAAACTATACATAAAATATTTCTGGAGAAATATTATAAGATTCATGGATTGTAAATTTATACATATGTCCTATGAGTTTTTAAAGCCACCTAAGCATCCGAACATGGTGTAAAGCATGTTTCTAAAAAGCTGAGCAATTGTAAAAAATAAAAATTGAATTATAGACCCATGTGAAGATGGAAGATGAGGGGGACATCTTATTCAAGAATGTAATAGTTATTTTTTAAACAATAACTCGAATTATAAGATCATTAAGGTTGAATTGATGGGGGGGGGGATAGCGAAGATTAACAACTGGAAACACACACACACACACACACGGCTTTCCTTTACTGCTGTTAATATAATTATAGTATATAAAATGGCAGATTTTCTCATTTATCCTAACATAAATACAGAATATTTTGAGACTCTAAATATCTACCAGGCAGATAGTAAAAGTGATTATACTGTAGTCCAAAAGTAAGCTCCAATAACATTTAACCAACCCCATTTAACAATTGAAATTTAATGCTAGAAAATTCCGCAAGACTATCTAATCAATTTTTACGAAGAAATATTTCAAATAAACGCGATAGATTTTTTATCTGTGCAGTTAGCATTCCAATTTAAAGGGAACTATTACACTGGTGTTGGAGAAAAGTTTCAAAAACGCAAAACCATTTTCTGTAAATTCGCATTTCTGGTTAATTTATTTCTACGAATTTGGAATTCTACCAATGTTTCTAATGTAAATTAATATCATACAAGTGATATAACATAACATTGTTGTACTGACGCACTTTAGAGGAAAGCTTAATAATACTATTCTTTCTCCACAACTCCAAATCAATTTTACCGGGAAAATGTTTCAATAAAGAAGTCTAATAAAGAATTTATGTATGTAAATATTACACGAAGTTTAAAGAAAATCGTTTATACTGTGTTCGAGAAAATCCAAACAAAACACAGGAAAATCGCACTTCCGATTGATGGATTTTGGCCGAACCTTTTTTTGTCTGATGCGGTGGTATAGTTCCTGTGATTTTTCGTTTTTGAGATATTCTGTTCCCACAAACACTCACATATACACCACTTATTAAAAAACATTTTCTATGTTCTCTGAGAACAACAAAAGTTATTAAGACCTATTTTTTCAGGCGGCTTAACATCCAACTACCAAATTTGTCATCGACGGGGGGGGGGGGACATCCATACTTTACTATTAATATGTTTAAACTAGTATAAATTTAAAAGTTATACGCGGTACTCGAACTTAGGGACCTCCTAGTTATAAGTCTATGCTCATGATCGAAGTCCATGCTTTATGAAAGCAGCCCGCTCATAATATATATTTCCAAAAAAAAATTCAATTTCGAAACTTTTACACGATCAAAGTACTTCCACTTACTAGCAATAAATGAGAGTAAAAACAATAGAAGAGTAACTATTAATAGAAAAAAATGTACGGTCAGTATGGTACTGAAGGTAAATAATGCATAAATTGTTTACGAGTTATAAGGCCATTTTAAGATAAGATAGGAGAAAGCAAAAAACGAAAACAACCCAAACACGTATGTGTATATGAGATGGATGGATGCATAACCTGCAACAATTAAATCATGCTGACTCAGAATTATAAAGTTTTCACAAAATACAATAGGATGATGATATTCAAGAAACTTCACTTTCTTAAACCACAGCCTTCAAATTCAATCGGAATCCGAAAATTTAAAAGAAATAAGATTATTCACGTAAGATAATTTTATATTAAAATAATAGATGTCATGCATTGTTGAAGAATGTTTTAACAAATTCCCTTACTACATAAATACTTTTATATTTATGGTACTTAACTGAAGATAAACTATTTAACCAAGAAGTTTCCTGCTTTTTAACTTTTAAAATACTACTACTTAATCTCAATATTTTTGACTTAAAGCTGAGTAAAATAGTAACAGATTGCTAAGTTACATGAAATTTTCTTAAGATCATTTAAGGTAGCAGTGTTCCACACCCGTCATTTTTATATATAAAGACAAATTAAAGATGCATTAATAAAATACTGTACAACTAGGGTCTACCAATGAAACAAAATAAGAAGGACTCTTTCAACCAATTTTCGATTAAACCCACACAATTCATAATGAAATCATCAATCATTTAAATTTTATCTGATTACCTACTAACGCTAATTATACATATATATAATTTTAAAAAGCAATCTGATGTATAACAGCTTCTTCAAGACTTTTCTATAATTCTTAAGTTTCAATTAACAAATTTTTTCATTTTTACTTTAGAATTTTCATTTCGCATGTTATTCCCTCTTTAATAATTCGATAAGCGGAATTTGCATTAAATTAAAATCTTTTATGGAAAAGCTAAAATCCTTTTTCCTTCTCAGAAAAACATATTTAATAAAAGTGGAAGAACTTTTGTATGTTACATTCACCGATTTAATATAATCGAAAAATTGAACACTTTCGGATTCAGGGACCTCAAATATGACTATAATTTCAAATGAAAATTCCAATTCAAAAATGAAAGATGAGGCAATATATTATAAGGAATTTGAAAAAAAAAAATTAAACATTTATATCCTAAATTTTCTCGTTGGGTAAACTAATTATTTCTAATCTAGAACATGGGGAATCTTAACAAATTTTCTAAGTGAAATTTCTATAATCACCCTATAGACCAAGACTGACTTTAACTACCACAAAATGTTATATAAAAGTGTATCAACTAAATTTGCTCTGTGCAAGTCTATGTTATCACACTGTTTTGATAAAAAATATCCTGATAATGGGCGAACGCCCGAAACCGATCGATGACCATAAAAAGAAGGAAAATCAAGGAAAATATCTCTGACGCTCTGAGGATATAAAAGAACTTGAAGAAATCTCGAGAATTCTTGAAGCAAACAAAAAAATGCTAGTTGCAATGCGTGCCAACCTGCATGAACTGATAGCATAATATTAAATTAAATTTCCACACTTCAGTTCATAATTTCATTAAAATAGGTGAACCAAAAACTTTTGTTCTTGGTTATTTAATGAACAAGAAGATATAAACAATACTACGCGATTTTAAAATATCTTAAAAATGACAACACTTATTTGGATTTTATATCTTTCCAAGAAAAAACATTACAGCTTTTTAAAGCACTATTATAGTAACCAGATAGTTCATCAAAATCATTTTTACTCGCCTTTCCTGTATTTAAATGCCTAATATGATGGATATCAAACATATCAATTAACCACAATACATTTAATAAACTAACTTTACTATACTGTTGGCAGTAACCCTTAAATATATCCAATTCATTATTGCAATCATAATTTATAACATTTAAATGCTTAAAATGGTGATCTTGCGCACATCCAGTCACACGTGCACAACTTCTAACGGTCTTAAAAAGAGTTGTATAAACTTTAGCCCTATTAATAATACCTCTCCTCATCCGGTAAAATCGGCGACGATAATAGGTCCGACGATAGCGGCGAGGACGGTACAAAAAAGGCATCCCGACTAATAATTGTAAAAGACTCGCCTACCGAAACCTGAAAAAAAGGCAAATCAGCTTATACTTGTTTTGAAACTCCATTAGATCAGGCGGTTTATAATTGGATACCATATAATTGGCAATTCGTTTTTGTATTTTTTATTGTCGCAATATTTTCTGGGTAGAGTAACTATATCTCCTGCTAAAAACTTCTTCAAAAAATCCATATGCCCATTATCAAAACTGAATTCCTCAAACATAATACATTTATGAGTTTTATTTTTATCACATAATCAGTTCGAATTAATATCACATAATTGAACATGTTCGATAACTAAAATGTTCTTATGGCGTCAGCTTTCCATTTAAAATTTTAATATTTTTGATATATAGTTAAGTAGGCTTATTTTTCCGGCAGGCTTTACGCCCAACTATCGATCATGTGTCGCGGATGGCAATCATACTTCAATATTAATATGAATAAATAGAGTCTATATTTAATCATACTAATAATCAATTAAAATCTAAAGCCAAGACAAGGAATCAAAGTTAGTACCACAGTCCACCTCAACTTTATGGTCCTATTTCTGATATGTGTTTTTTTATTTCAAAACTTGTGGCAAAACATGCGTATGTTTGATCGAGAAATTAACAAAAACAAAATTTACGTGAATATTTAGATGTTTGTGCTTTATTTCCTAGCATTCTTACTGTGCACAATATATATAGTTAAACATAACTTTGAAAATTCATAAATAAACCAACAAGAGAAGCAAAATACTGTATTAAAACGCGCAGTGTCAAAAGCGGTGTAATTTTTAAACACAAAGATCATTAATCAAAATTGTTATCAGTATAACAGTAGGAGTAGAGCATGGAACTTAAGAATAAAATAAAAATAATTTTATGTGGACTAAATAATTTTTTGAAGCGCAAATATAAATTCATTGGAAAATCGTATTAGTAATTTAAAAAAAAAAAAAATGTATCGATGCATGAATCCTTGTTAAAAAAATAACTGGTATATTAAGATACTGAACTTTCTTTGAGTGTTTTGTAGTATACTACTTACAAGTTCTCTCGTTTCATAATTCCACTGTCAGTGGTTTAATTTGTTAAAAAAAAAAAAAAATTTTACATCAATTTAATTCGTTAATAATTTCAAAGTTATTTCTTTGCTTTTGATTAATGACTAATCAGGAAAATTAAAATAAGACAATGAAAGATAAACAGCAACAAAAAAACTCACTCATAAAAAAGATCGATTTCGTAATGTCGAATAATTGAGGAGATCTGACCAACTTATTAATAAAGTTCTCTGCTCTTTTTATTTTGTTAAAGTTATTGCCAATCCAATTAGCATATTATTCACACATATAAATTAAAAAACTATACGTCTTCATCGACAATTCACTTTAAGTGAAATTAATTTATCACTTTGTTAAAATTGTTTAAGGCAACAAACAAATTTATTTCAAACATTTTAGGAACTCATAATTTTACTTGGTACAGAGAGAAAAAAAAAATCTCAGATAAAGTCAAGAATGAACAAACGATGAAAACTTGATTTATAAGTTTAAAATAAACTCATTTAACAGAATATAAATAATTGCAATAATAAAATTTCTTAACTCCCGGGCGAAATTTCGAAGTCGTTTTGGCACTAGGAAATAGAACTCTTTTTTCTAAAATTTTGTTTTGACTTTAAATAAAATATGTTTACTTTAATATCAATAAAACAGAAAGAAAAAACATTATTACACAGCACTATCACTTTAATCGCCATTAAAACATAACTCTTGGCAAAAATTTCTAGTTGATGATGAATAATCAGTAGTTAAGTAATAATCACATTGTTTTCCAGAAAATTCAACCGATAAGTTGTAGCAGTTCTTCCCAGATCAGAGCAGATAATCCAAATTCTGTTTTTCACATTTTGTCTCTCAATGATTATAAAAAATAAAAGAAAAATAAAAATTAAAAAACTTAACATCACTTTGCAGCTGGTAAAAATGACAGTGCATGCATATCACAAAGTAAAATATAGCACTTTTGAAACCGACAAACTATTTTTGGTTTTTTTTTAATGTTAACTGTAATTATAAATATGTTAGAAAGAAGAGTACCCACTTGCTTAAAAAGATGGCTTAGAAACCTGTTTAAAATATATAGCACAATGAAATAACGTAGTGCACAAGGTGATCTACCTTCGTAGGTGCTGGTTCGAGATTCTAATAAATTGATGTAATTATCTTGTTGCCGCCAATGTGAACGAAGTTCTTCAAGTGAGATTTCCTCTAGCTGCTCATCACTTAAATGGAGCCGATTCACTTGTGGAACAGATTCACTTGGATGAGAGTCCTCAGGCTCAACTTTTGTTTCACTGGCAGCTTCCCCATCTTCAGGCAATTTAGTGCCTGAATTATCAGAACTCATTTCCTTCAAGTGCTCAAAGAAATGTTTCTGAAAATAAGTTTATTCCAATGAAACTTACCATTTAAAATAAAAAATTATACTTCGCATAAGGTGATGAAAAGCCAAGCTGCCGATTCTAATTTCATATTAAATAGACAATAAAAACAAAAACATGAAACAGAACATTAAAGTTTACCTGTACGTTCAAATATCATGGGAAATATTCTCAAAAACAACTTTAGAATGTAATACTAATGAAAAAATATTTATTACACTACTGGTTAACACAGAACTAAACGACGGCCATTTGACCACACGAACACTGAAATAGTGCTGTTGCAATGCCGCCAACCCTCAGGCTCTCACAAATTATTTTTTAAATAAACATGCTTAAACATAAAAGAAAGAAAGAAGAGTTAAATAACTTTCAATTCCAATCAAATCTCAAACAACAATTTAATTTTTTATTTAAAATTTAGACTAATTGCAATATACAATGTAACCTTATTGACCGCTGATCACCTTAAGTGTGCGGGTTTGTTGAATCTATAAACAGCAAAGAAAAAGAAAAAGCAAAAATGTAAAATTGTCTAATTGCAACAAAGAAAGATCGTAGTAGGAATTATTAATTACTGACAGGGGATTTATCTTTAGTTTGCAAACTTTTCCAGATGAAATTACTAGTATAAATGGTAAATGATAAAATTTGACTCTTCGGAAATTATTTGAATTAAAATGAAAATCCCTCACACAAAATCGTTTAAACGGTGCAGGTTTTTAAGCCAATTTCCATAGAATTTGGATAATACGGCTTAAATAAGATTTTCTCACACAAATTCTTCAGGGTTCCTTGTAATGAATTAATTATGTCAATTTGAAAATTTATATTCATAGCTACGGAATTCTTGAAGATTATGCTTTATAATAATTCAGGTTTGTTCCAGGCATACCTAATATCATCTCAAAGAAATAATGTATCGAACAATAATACCCTAACCAACAATAAGGAAAACCATAAGTTTACCATAAATATGCGATCCCAATAATAATAATTATAAAACAAAATAAATTCAATTCAATGAACCCATTCACAGTTAAAATGGAAAAGCTCAACTAATTGAAGTTTACTAAATTAGTGAATATACAAACTTCCTTTGTATTTTGCTTCATTTTCCCTTAAGAGAAAATGGATATATTTTAACAAAACAGCGAAATTTCAAGTTTAGGAACTGAACGTTGATAAGAGCATACACGAAATGAATAATAATAATGGCAATATTATTGATAAGTACTTCAAAGCCTACAATACTTGGCTCAAAACAGTTCTACCTGTAACAATCGTTTAATTCCTTTCTCTCAACAAAAGCTAATAAATTTTTTTTATTAGTACTATACCTTTACCCGTTTGTTCTACACGTATCAAGGAAAGTGGAGGTTTCAGCAAGGTTGCGGTTATTTCACTTCAGCATAACGGGATAGTTGGAGGTTGAGATTGAGCCCAGTCTTGACATTTGAGACGGAAGATTTAAGTGAATTTAAGATGAATTACATGCGTTAAATAAAGAACATTTTACTTAGTATTTTTTTAATTTTTTTATATGTTTTTAAGTGAAACAATGAGAGTGATTAAATTGCGTAAAAGCCGTTTGTTTAAATTAGTGTTCGCTATTTTATTATTAGTTTTCTTATTATGGATGTTATATGAAAAATCAAATAATAATTTGCTAATATCAAGTAGTGGTAACGCAGCAAGATTATTACAATGGCCAAAATATGTATGTTTACTTAACGTATTTTTAAATTAATTTCCTTTTTGAAGAGATTTTTAGATATTGTTTTTATAGAGTACAGTAATGTGCTTTTAATGTCATTTTAAAAGTTCAAAAAATCATCGTGAATTCAACATTCATTTATGCATATGTATACTCTTTTTTTTATCATTGGATTTGCAATCCTTTCTATATTATTATTGTTGTGGTGGTTGGTTACGCAGAGCTGGAAAGCATCAGAGACATTTTCCGTGGTAGCCTGCTTCATTTTGTGGTCATCTACCGGTTTTGGGCGTTCGCCCATCTTCAGGATGCGTTTTCTCAGACAGTGTGACAACACAGAGCAAATTGCCCTGTGCAAGTCTGTGTTGTCACACTGTCTGAGAAAACGCATCCTGAAGATGGGCGAACGCCCGAAACCGGTAGATGACCACAAAATGAAGCAGGCTACCACGGAAAATGTCCCTGATCCTTTCTATATTAATTTGAAGAAAGTTGCCGTAAAATTGTACAAATAATTCTGTACATATTCTTAATTTGACAGACAGCAGAACTGGGCAACTTCGAGCCTCCAGTTGAAGCTCCTCGTACTGGACCCGGTGAAGGAGGGCGTCCGCATAAATTACGAAATGATCAAGAAAATGATGCTAAGGCATCACTATCTGAGTATGGTATGAATATAGCTTGCTCAGATGAAATTTCGTTAAACAGATCGATACCTGACCTTCGTCTGCCAGAGTAAGGATTGCTGATTCTAACATTATTTTCCTAATGAATAAAATCATTTTAATTATCTTGCTGAACAGGAAATCGTTAGAAATTAAGTTAAGATGATGTGGAAGAACCTGCGTCACAATAAACTATTAACATAAACAGCAATAAACTAATAGTTTTATTGCTACAAAAACCATTAAAGAATTATATTTCTGATAAACAATGTGATCTATAGAGGGAAACATTAAATGTAAAACAATTATACTTATTAGAAAGAAGTGGTTATACAACTTTACTGTAGCCACTGTATCCCCGTTTCTTCGCCATCACAACAGTCCCTGAATCCTTAATAAATATACAGCTTTGTCAAAAATTTCTCTTCGAAGCTGAATACTGAAGAGATTGAAGCACTGAATCTGCGCGGTTAGACATTAAACAACATGGCATTTTAACCAAACAATGAATATACAGTGGGTCATCACAACCGTGTAACAATGGGTTACACGGAAGCTTGAGGGGCTTGGGGCAGGAGTTTTTGCGCCCATGGGCAAGTTTCCCAGCATCTTTCATGTGGAAATTCACATAGTTGGAAGATGTGTCCAGCTTAACCTCGAAAGGAAATATCAGGATATCCTATTCGATAGCCAGGCCGCCATTAATGCACTGAGCTCATATGTCATCAGATAAAAAGTGGTATGGAAATGCCTCTGCAAAATCCTGCAGAGATTTCTGAGCAGGGGCGATAGACTTCTCTATTTTGAGTGCTAGGGCATGATGGCGTGGAAAGTAATGAAATGGCCAATACCCTGGCAAGGAAAAGCGCTGTACTCCCTTCATGGGGCCGGAACTCTTTTGTGGGATAAGCAACCAGTCCCTCCGGGTAATAACCAGAAAATATTTGAAGCGTGCTTCGGTCTGAATAAAAATGGGTTTCGAATGTAGTCGAGTTTTCTTATGAGACTTTGTAGTCAGCGGGTACCTGAAGAAGCTGTGCCTAGAACATAATACTTCTTGCCGATTCTGTGGAGAGATGGAAAAGACTCCAGTACATTTTCTAACAGACGCCAACGTTATCATCCAAATTTGGAAGCCTGGATAGTTACCAGGGTGTAGGAGGAAGATACAACCTCCTTAGAACCTTTCCAGGTTCTGAGATTTCTAAGAGATTTTATAATCTGTAAGAGGGCTGTTGGTGAGGCATCCTGGCACCAGTGGAGTGGCACAATAGTTTTCTGTTGGTTGTAGTGTCCCCCCCCCCCCCAATCTATAAATCAAATTCTACAGTGAGAAGTATCTTCGATTTGTAATTGGTTACCAGAGATGCATCAAATTTGGAAATCGTCTAAAGAAATAGAAAAATCTAAGAAATTTAACTCTTTCATCTTGCAAGTTTGTTATTTGATTAATATTACTATTTCTTTGTTATATCTAGATGCAAGCATTGGATATATTCTGAAGATTTACAAAAAACTAGTGTAATTTTAGTCTTCCATAATGAAGGATTTTCTGCTCTGATGAGAACTGTACATAGTGTCATTAATCGAACTCCACCTCAGTTTTTAGAGGAAGTATTATTAGTTGATGATTTTAGTGACAAAGGTATGTACTTTGTATATTTAGTAAATCTTTTTTACGATCTTGTTTATAATTTGTTGGATAAATCAAATGTTTATATATTTTAAAGATATTTGTTATCAATTGAAATATATATTTTAGATGATTTAAAGGGTAAACTCGAAGATTATATCCTACGATTTAATGGAAAAGTTAGACTACTTAGAAATAAAGAAAGAGAAGGTTTGATCAGGACACGTTCTCGAGGAGCAAGAGAAGCAAGGGGTGAAGTGATTGTATTTTTAGATGCGCATTGCGAAGTAAATTTAAACTGGCTTCCACCATTACTTGCTCCAATTTATAAGGATAGGTTAGTGTATTTTCAGAAAGTTTAAACAAAATAAATTCTAGAATATTTATTTAATTTGGTGTACAGAACAACAATGACTGTCCCTGTTATTGACGGAATTGATCATCAGACATTTGAGGTCCGCCCAGTATATGAAGAAGGACATCACTTCAGAGGTATATTTGAATGGGGAATGTTATACAAAGAAAATGAACTACCAGCTAAAGAAGCAGAGACAAGGAAGTATCATAGTGAACCTTACAGGTATACATTGTAGCAGACTAAAAAATAAATAAATAAAATTTAATTTTATCTAGTCATTTAAAAGGTGTCCCATACGTATCCTCTTTTCATAACTTAGAAAACTTTTGTCATAAAATTAGCATTAGTAATCCATCCAAAATGTGGATCTCCTGGATCGGTCACTAAAAACTTAATTTCTAAGATTGCCTTCCTAGCCTTTATTCACTCATGGTATTTATAGATTCTGTGGTGGGTTGGCTACCAAGCCTACGCCACTGCTAACCCCATGGGTCTATTGTGACAATGGCATTTATAACGAAACCTTAAATTTATTGATGCATGATCATTTATTTCCATCCAATTTGAACTTTATATTTTCTTTTACAAGCCGCTCTTTCAACTCTGTTGCAGTCGTTAAATATCTCTGAAGTACTGATATTCAGTAGCTTTTCACCAAGCGGACCTCATAAGAGAAATGTTAGCGTTCAGAAAATTAAGTTCTATCTACTCTAACATTAACGGAATATATATATATATAATATATTAATATATATATATTCTATATATATATATTGTATATATATAATTCTATATATAATATATATATATATATATATATATATATATTATATATATGTAATATAATGTATAATCATATTAATTTTATATATATAATGAACAGTCACATTACCTTTTCTTCGCACTTAGTAGAATCCGGATGATGGAACCCTATATTTTCTGAAACGTCAGTTTATAGGGAATACTGGCGGAATTTACTGAAATCAGTTCTTCTTAAAAAAAAAAATCCAAAAATGCGAAAAAACATTCAGTAAAGTCGCGCTTCCTATGATTAATTGAATTGAATTGAACGAAATCATCTAATCGGCTTCTCTGACGGTACCTCTGTAGAAACATCAAGTTTTAGCTTCTGCAATTTTTCTTTATTTGAATTATTTTGTTTACACATACATATAGACACATAAAACTTTTTTTTTATGAACATTGGATAGGTCCTCGATATGGATAAAATCGCAAACATTGATTATGATTGCAATAAGTTTTATTATCTAATTCCTTTTTTCATACTCATTAAAGATCTCCAACCCACGCTGGTGGACTGTTTGCAATGGATAGACGTTATTTCCTAGAATTAGGAGCTTATGATCCTGGCCTCCTTGTTTGGGGTGGAGAAAATTTTGAATTATCTTTTAAGGTATAAATAATAAGTTTAATGTTTTCTCACCGAAATCCACCTAATCTATTTGTTTCTAGCGTAAATCATTGAAATAATCATTTAATTTAAATATAATTATTTTTTATTTATCCAGATTTGGCAGTGTGGAGGAAGAATTTTATGGGTACCTTGTTCGAGAGTTGCCCATGTATATCGGGGTTTCATGCCCTACAGTTTTGGAAATTTAGCAAAAAAGAAGAAAGGTCCATTAATCAAAATTGTAAGATTGGTTTTTTTCCCCGTTATAATTATATTCAATTATTAAATGTTAAATCAAATAAGGTAATATTATATAATTGTAAAACTTACTTTTATTTTTTTTAGAATTACAAACGTGTCATAGAAACTTGGTTTGATGATAAATTTAAGGAATACTTTTACACAAGAGAACCATTAGCTAGATACTTAGATATGGGTGATATAAGTGAACAAAAGAAACTGAAAGAAAAACTGAAATGTAAATCCTTCCAATGGTATATGGACAATATAGCATACGATGTAACAGATAAATTTCCTGAACTTCCACCAAATATTCATTGGGGGGAGGTAAGAGCATTTTTCTAATTTTTTTTTAAATGAGTAAAAAAAAAAAAATTATATGACTCACTTATTCCATAAGACTCACTTATTGCAATTTGAACTTCCGGTGTCAAATTTCAATTTTCTTGGAAACTTGAATTATTGCAACACCTAAAGTGTAATATTTTTAAGCAGCACTTTAGAGAACGCCTACCGTTAAGTTTCCCGAAAACCCCATTAAACTCAATTTTCTCGGACAAATTTGTCAATTAAATAATCACATTTAATTGTCCTTATATGATAAGTTCCGTGCAACTGTACAACATAGTGAAGACCCTTTGGAGGAAAGCTTAAAGTTTAATCTCCCTCAAAACTGCTCGAAAATCTATTTTTTCAGGAAAATATTTAAAATAGAAGATAAAATACCTGACAAGATTAAAGAAAATCGATGGAGCCGTTTTCATAAAAATCATAAATAAAACTAAAAAAAAAAAAAATATATCAGAAATGATTGCTTCCTTGTTACCTATTTTAAAACAGTAAAAATCACAGCTTAAGTGGCTGGACATTGTTGGCAATTTATTTTGTATATTAAGTTTGATTGTAATTCTGTCAATATAGTCTTTTTCTTAAACATTTTATATATATATATATATATCAGTGAATAAAATCATTGATGTCATTTCGTCACACCAAGTGAGATTGATGATGGTAAAGCGTCGGAGGGGTGAGATTGTGACGGTGGTTATAAACACCAATAAACATCATGTTCAATGTTCGACGTTTCTGTACAAAATCGGTAGCAGTTTTTTTTTTATATAAATTTATTAATATCGATGGTTAAGAAAGCATGAGTAATAAAGTTTTATTAAAATATAACCATTAATTACTTTCAGAATATTTAAAATTGATTATTTCTTTATTTAATTTCATTTTTATTCAACAGCTTCGAAATGTTGCAACTCAAAATTGCATGGACACCATGGGTCAGTCTGCTCCAACTGTAATGGGAATGTCGCACTGTCATGGGCAAGGAAATAATCAGGTATAACAGATTTTTAGTTATTGAAAAAATCTTATTTGTCAAAATATATTTGATTTATATAACTTATAAATTCAACTTTAATCTACAATAATGCCATTAGTATTTAAAATGGTGAATAAAATCAGTTTGCAAAGTTACTTTGTTATATAGTCCTCTTTGATTTTATTACTAAAAACTGAAATTTAAATGAAAGCGGTAATGATAATTTTTAATTTACGCTTTGCATAGTATTCTTCTTGGAAAAAATTAACTATTTAAAAAGAAGGAGAGAAATATTTTTTCATTTGGCATTTTTTCTTTACAAGTTATTTGAAAGCAAAGAAAAAAAGGTTGAAAGTGCAATGTTAATGCATTGGCAAATATTATGGATATAATTAGATGTATAATAAATATCTCACCATCCAAGTATCTAAAAATGACAATTTAGAGATATTGTGAATATTTAACCATTTCTTTTCAGTTATTGAGATTAAACGCAAAAGGACAACTTGGCGCCGGTGAAAGATGTATAGATGCCGATGGTCAGGGAATCAAGATGGTATTCTGCCGACTTGGAAGTGTTAATGGGCCTTGGCAATATGATGAGGTATGATGGAACTTTTAGGAAGAATACACAAATATTTCATAAAATTAAGGGGGTAGCCTTACATATATATTGACCCATCAATTTGATTATTTCAGAAAACACGAGTAATGTATCATCAAAGGAAACATAAATGTATTGCTGTCAGTCCACAAACATTTCACATATCATTAATGTCCTGCGATCCAGTAAATACTTACCAACAATGGATTTTTAAAGAAATTCACCCAAATTGGTAATGTTGGTTTGCTCAAAAAAATAAAAAAATAAGTTTTTTATACGAACAGATGGAAACCTTATCGATAATTTTAATTTAAACAAAATATACATATATATTAAAAAATATATATTATATAATATTGAAAAATATTGATTTTTTTTTTTTATGTTATTTTAAAGAGAGAAAACATTCTCTTTCTCTTTTTCTTAATTACTTTAATTTTTTTTGAGCAATACATACGATGGAAAATTATCAGCTAACATATTTTTACGTTAATATTGATAGCATTTCTATACGTTTCTAAGGTATTTATTTTTGAACTCAAATTCATTCTCAAATACTATTAGTTTTGGTTGTCTACATTGTTTAAATGATTTTGTGAATCCTATATGTAAAGACCGAGTCCCTAAAGGAAATAATATATATTGTAATTGAAAATAATATATATCAATATATATAATTGATAATAATATATATTGTAATAACCCATATCGTAATAAAAGCACAAAGAAATCCGAAGCAGTTTTATGTTTTACAGGTTAGTAAGTGTTTAGGGTTTGAAGTCGATACTGTAATTAGGCCAATTAATTAGATGGTAATAAAGTATGTTGAACTAATAATTAATTTAGATAAGAATTGATAAGGAACAAAAACTACATCACTGTAAAAAACTTATCGGCATATTGATGTCACAATAAGTAAGTTTTTCTAAAAAAAGAAAAAAAAAAAAAAACTATTAAAAAAAAACAAAAAACTATCTGACTAACAATCTATTAGTATCAGAAGCCATTTTTAAAAATATATGTTTTTTATTGCTCGCTTTTGCCTCAGCATGTTGGAACGATGTTATGAATAAACACGAGCATGTGCTCGAGCAGGATTTTGACTATAAACTAATTCGTACTAAAAATAACAAATACCAGTGCCTTTAGATACTGAATACTAAAATTGGAGAATCATTGGGTAGATTACCAACCTCTTATTCTCCTAAAGCGCTCTTTTCAAAATGAACTTCAGGATAGGGATTAGCTCATGGTAACGCGCTGAACTCCCACGGGGAAGCCCCGAGTTCAAGTCCAGCCGTGCTACCCTTAGATTTTTTCTTTCTACCGAGCATCTACAACTTACTCCGGTGATCGATAGTGTCGTTAACACTATCCATAGGCCGTCAGAGCACTGCGAAAGCTCCGGGCGCCAATGACCATAGCTGTTCAGCGCCTTTAAAAAACTCAAAACAATAACAAAAACATAAAAAAAATGAAAACCAACTTAAACCTCTTTAAAGTCAATGGAAAATTTATTTTATGTTCCACTTGAAATTCGTGTTCTCTACATTTATCCCTTAATTAGTTACTTAATTAAACTCTAGCTCTATCGTCATACTTAGATCAGTCTGCATATTTGAAATATTCTGTTTAATCTAATCTAAATTTTCTTAGATTGATGGTGTCCTTTCATTCGAGGTTAGATAGTATTTAGGATTTTTGTCTCTTCGATTGCATTCCCTGGTATTTTCACAAGAGCTGCATTACATTAATAAATGAGAGCCCCATTTCATTTGTAAGTGGACTAAATTAGACTAGGAAAAAGAAAGAAGATAAGGAATTATGTTTAACGTCTCAGTCGAAGAACAAACCTCTTTTGAGGGATTTCATTTTATCTTATATAGGGAAGCGCATGTGTGATATGGATTCTCGCACCCTCCATTCACTTTGTATAAAGAGTACACAATAAATCTACTGAGACTTCCTTGCGTGACTCTTTATTTATTGACTGCAGAGAAGTTTTTGGTTAAATTTTTCTTTCAATCAAATTTAAATTTTTTTACCAAATTAAACCTTTTATCAAAACTTTAAAATAAAAGAGTTTAATTTTTACGTTAAAAGGTCCTTTTTAATGAAAAGGTTTAATTTGACGAGAAGTAAATGACCGTTTGGGTGTGACAGTATGTTTATTTATTTGTAGCTAATATATCCGGTCTACAATCAGGATTCGAAATATTCACATACTGCGCAATCCGTGAACATGCTCTGTCTGGACGATTTAGTATTTGATTTAATATACTTTATCCTGAAGTCACCATATAATATAATAATACTATATTATTCTTTACATATGAATTAAATTTTATTGTAGGGATTACTACAAACGTTAAGCAAGGACTGGACTTAACAAAACCATAAATGCGAGAACAGATAAACATATTTCACTGAAGTAAATATGGAATCCAGTGTAAATAATAGTTTCTTTTAAATTTCTAAATTTTATATATGTACATATCAATTTTTTTTTCGACTATATAAAGAAATATATAATAAAGAATATATGTATATAAAGAAAACTACTTACATTAATAAATGAGAGCCCCATTAAATCTAAATGAAAATTAAATAATGAAACCATATCAGTTTGTATCTATTACATACTAAAATTACTATATTTATAGATAATAGAAAATATTTTAACTTAAAAGAAATGATTTATTTTTTTTCTAAAGAAAGTCGTTGGAACCATTTTTGAGAAAATCATGAAATTCTGAAAAAACATGCAATAAAGTAGTACTTCCGGGAAATCGACTTTCTTAAGTTACAATATTTATAGCTTGGAATTCGGTTGTTTACTTAGAGCTAATTAACCTGGCTCTCTGCAAGCTTCTCTAGTTAGTCCGACTAATATCTTAAGTACTTCTAAATTGTACTAAAGGATTACAAAGGCTCACGAATTGTCTCCTTGGGGTTCGCAACATTATTGTCATTGTCACTGTCTTTGTGTCTATGAGTGGACGGCTGTTTTGCCAGCAAAGTAACAAATATGTAGGATTTATCTATACCGTATGAATAAATAATGTTTCTTTCTGCATCACTCTGCTCCTTTTACCTAACTCTACTATTTGATAACAGATGTATTGCCTACTTTTCTATAAAGTTCTCAACAATATGGACGAAAAAAGTTACTAGAATGACATATAGCTCTCCATAAAGAGCTTCATCTTCACATATATCCCACTTACAGGGAAGCTGGGAAGGGAAAATTACGCCCATCTATTCCATGTCTAAGCTTGGGCAATGGTGGTCGCTTCCTCTTCATCTTTCGCCAACTTTAAAGTATCTTTAGAGATAGAAATGTACTATACTGCATATAAAAACGTAACAAAATATTATTTGCACTAATATTCATGAAATGAAAGGTATACTTAAATTGGTTAAAAAAAAAATTATACTAAAATTGCTATTTCGTTAGCAGAAAAATAGCAAGATTAGTTGAATCATTTTTAAATTTTTGTGGCGAAGGATGCGGTTATACTGAAAGTAGGTCTGTATGCTAAACCCAAGTAGTTGGGCACATTAACTTGGGCTATCTCTACAGGAAATGCTATTCCATCTCCAAATGGCTGGGAATTGAGATCTGGTTGATATTGAAGCTGCAGTAATTACACTAACCCTATATGGTTGCCCATATCAATTATCACGATGGGCTATGCGAATACTTTGTGAATCTCGGAGGTATTAGTTAAATACTGCGAATATTGTTAGGTTGAGAGATATCCATATTTGCCAGGAATCCTTGAAATAGTTACTTACTTTTCTTTGTAGAATCCCATAACTTTCAATTCTTTACATAATTACGGTGGTCCATTTTATATTTAAAGACGACGTTTTAGATAACTCTCCGTTTGGAAAACGCTGCAAAGAACAGGCATTGCAAGATTTTTTTTTTATCATTCACTAAAAATCGCTCACGACATTTCTTTCCACATTACTAAAGGAGCATTCATCAGCCACAGCCCTACAAAAAGCATGCTGTAAACCGCCTTATTTTTTAAGCCAAATATCAAAAGTCCTTCTATATAGGTTCGCAGGTTTTCCCCCTTTCTTTTTTTTTTTTGTTTTTGTTGATTATGTGGTAGATCGATACATTTCCCTCTATATATTGTCTAGATTCTATTGTATAATCTCTTATGAGCGAATTCTCAAAATGAGTTAATAAAAAAAAATGCGATTTAAGGTTCTCCTTTTCACAATTAAACACGTTACAAAGATCTATGTTTTGAATTATGGATTTCTTGGATCAGATATATATCCTAATATTAGATTTGCCCAAAATATATATATATATAAATCGTATAAGTGGTTTTTTTTTAATTTATTTTTAAGTTTTTCAAAATTGCATTTTAAGTTATAATAAATTTATAAATATATATATATTTTAAGATACATATGTCTTTATATTTAAAGAAAATCAATTTTGTGATGATAATCTTCCTGGTAAATATCTAAATTTAATGTGTTGTTAATTTTTTTTTTTGTTTAAATGTGGAATAAATGATATGGTGTGTCTGCTGTACTGTGTTTTTTGTATGTTTGTATATAATGTATAATATTTTAAATAAACAAACTGTTATTTCATTTTGAAGATTATAACTTTGTTAGCTATTATTATAATTATTTTTTATATTTTTTCTAATCAAAACTTCTTAACAAAATAATAATAATAATAATAATAATAATAATAATAATAATAATAATTCCTATTTCTATTTTGCTTGATTTGGAAAACTTTATATGGATGAGACATTTATGTCTTTTCAGTATAAAAATACCTACTAGTTTTTTAAGTATGTTATTGTTAAAATATTTTATTTTCTTATTTAGGCTAACAAGATATATAACGGAAAAAGGTCTTTTTTCTTCTTTCTTTTTTTTTTTTATCATTTAAATGTAAATTTCTATAATAAATATTTATGGGAAATATTTTAATTAAAAAAAAATTTTAGAACTTCTACAGATCCTATTACTTGATTGTATGAAAATTGAATAATATTATAAAAAATTAAATGCATCTTCGATATTCAACGCAACGCAAGTCCTGGGCATTTGTCTGATTCTAGACATATGTATATTTGCATTATGTGGACACTTTCTTGACGAGTATGGAATTGTCTAAAATCTTAATCTTTATTATTATAATCATTACATATTATTAATACTATTTAGGGCGCTAATGCCAAAAAAAAAGACAACGAACTGTAAATATTTCATAAAAATTAAATATAAAGTGCCTCAAATTTTTGAGTGCATTACATTGTTGTTGAACAATCGAAATGTTATGAGATAAATGTTCTATTTTTTTTTTTTTTTTAATCAAATATTTCATTTATTGTAATCTTTGCATTCCGTTGGCAATGAAACAAAACATTCAGTCTTTCGAAAAGGAAATGTTAGTCTACATCTTAAACCGGCAATTATTCTGAAGAAGCTCACATAGGCAAATTTTTTTTTTTTTTCATGACTGAATCCCAGAACTAATGTACGGAGTGCAAATGTCTAATATGCATTAAATGATCAGATATAATACTTTTATTAATGTATGGTTTAGATCAGTTTTAATAATATCACGGTTTAGAGCGAAATTTCATATTTGTGTAACTCTTATTAAAATTTAACATTATTCTCTAAAATTTTGCAAAAAAGAAAATTTACCTTTAGGGAATAATTATGTTCAAAGAATAATTGGGTCATTAATTTCGGATCTAATTTCTCTTCTTAATGTAAAAGATAACTTACTACTAACTAACACCTTTACTAATTTTCTAATTAACACATAGGTACTATATACAATTTTTCCAGATTATTGTAGTTTAAGGTTTAAATTTTCATTATAGCATACAAATAAATGTATCCATTAATAAGTGAAAAGGAAAATTCTATAATTAAAATAAGCAAAACAAAAACGTAGGATTAATGGACATGGCTGGTACTAGTTGGGACAAAATTTGAAGAAGAATCGTTTTTATTGTTTACTATCTTAAAAACTTGTTCCATGTTTATTTATAAATTTATAATTCCAATTATGTTTTAATATTACATGAAAATGTCACTACCAGAACCAGTGTAAATGATCCAATTGACCGTTCATTCTGAGAATGACTAAAAATTAACTAAAAGAAAATATTCGTGCTTTTTTTTTTTTTAATCTAGTTAAAATATAAATAAAATACCGATAAATTATTAAAATTTTGTTTAAATTATTCCTACGATTTATCTGTGCCTTATATATGCGTGTAAATAAAAAAAAATCATTATTTAATAGGTAAGAGCCAATGATCACAAGGCTATCGCAAAAGTTCAAATTATCTGAATTAAAAATGCTACCATTAAGAAAAATTAAACATATCAACTTAGATAAATCTATGGAATGTCTTTTTAATCAAGTCCTGTGCCAAAAAGATAATACATATTTCTTCAAGATTTATTAGAATCTAAAGAATATCGAGGTATAATTTATGTGTTTCAAGTGGTGCCGAGTTCAATGATAAGAATTATAATAATTGCCTAATCTTGTTAAATTGATCATCTTAAAAGATAAGATTAGTCTGCGGTTTTAATGCAGATGTAGTAATATGTATTATGAGTTGAGGGAGTTATAAAGCCAAATACAATGCGACTTAAAATTATGTATTATGGGTGCCAGTGTTCTTAATAAAATATGGCGTCTATGATTAAGTATACATATATGATGGTGAGCTCATTTGCCTGTGGTTTTGGCAAGCAAATCCCAAATAATTCCACACAATCACCAACTATTCACGGCTCTATGTCTGTTGTTAGAGATATCAGTGTTAAGTATTAATAGGCTGGGATACTCCCAGCGATGTCAAGATTCCTGAAAAAGTGGCTAGCCCAATTCTCAGTACCGGGAATTTTTAATGTGTTAATGGGTGATCTTGATTCTAAAGAGTTGGTCTTTGTGACCAATGTTTCTTTTTACTCCACTAGTGCCAGTCACGTTAAAAAAAAAACTTCAATGCACTAAGTGTTTTGTTATAACGTGTTCAAATAACATTAGAAATTTTATTCTCCATAATTAAATTTGGAAAACTGATTCTTTATATTTTAAGTTAGGCATTTATTTATTTTTTCATGTTTTATTTTTTTATATTTCTTGCATTTATATAATCTACAATGTGATTTAATTAACATAATACTATTATACTATTTTTATTGTTTTAATAATTTTAATTGCTAATAAAATTAAGACATTCCACTTATATTTGTAATGGTTTTTATGTGAATACAGTAATTATAACATTCGAGAATTATTTTACTTTTTAATTATTAATTTCTATTCAGCATTTTAACTTTATCTTTACTATGAATATAATGTGGCATTATTTTAATTATTTAATGACCAAGCTTGCAATTTGTTATGGTAGGTTCAAACTAAGCTTATTCATTTGTTTATTAAAACGTTACATCCAATTTTCTATAATAGCTTATAGAAATACAGTGAAATGGTGGGTAAGTTGGGTCGTGAAGATGTTGTTGCCATATCCTTTATCGGCCTCCATTTGGTGGCATCTGCAGAAGCTTTGTATATTAATACTTCACATCAGTCATTCGTCTAAATTGCTGATGATTTGCCATACGAACTCTTGTAGCCAAAAAAATTCGAAAATCCTGACATCCGTACATGTATGGTTTAAGCATTACAATGTTATTCTTGATGTCCACTGAAGATTAACCATTCAAATGTCCATCCTTCCTTCCCGTGAACAAAGAAGGATTCTAATGCATGAGAGTTATCTGCAATGGGAGTACCCAAATACAAGACGGCGTAATCGACTGTCGCAGATCATCGGAAAGCCTACTGTTTTTCTAAATCCTGAAATATCACTCTTTACCTAATTTTTCAATTTCTTTTGAGAACCTGTTCTTTTATTATCCACATGTATAGATATTAGTGTCAACAGGATTAGTTTCTTGCGAAACGATATGCTTGTTCAGTTAACAGGATTCATTATATCTCTTCTACATTTCTTGACATCTGGTTATTCGATGCATCGGAACTACCAAGATGCAGGATAGCCCTTGGAACTGCCAAGGTCTGCTCTAGCTACACCATTTTCATTAAATGCGACTTTTCCATTTAATAATGATTTTTGAAAAAAAAGGTGGAAGAGCTGGCAATTTTTTGGTACAAAACCAGCAGCTAGATGGTTCATATTCATCAGTGTAAACTGAAGTGAGTGTGTAAACTGAGATTACTCTGTGCAAGCCTGTGTTGTCACACACTTTGTCAAGACATCCTGACAATGGGCGAACGCCCGAAACCGGACAATGACTACAAAAAGAAGCAGGCTATTACGGAAAATATCCATGATGCTTTCCAATTCTGCGGATCCAACTAAGAGAAAGTTATGTTGTGTGTTACATCAGATTTTTATCACAGGAGTGATATTAATCAATATATGAGTAAAAGGTTTGTTTAGAAAGGAGCTCCTCCTAGATCCACCATCTAAGAGGAAAACTAAATGAAACATGTGTTTAATTCACACGTAATATTTATATTCCAGATGTTGTTAAGTTATTAGGTAATTTCGTCGAGATTATCATACATATGACCAGACAACAAGAATAACAAAATTGAAATTCTTATTCAATCTTCCTTAATAAACTTTAAAATGTAAAAAAAAAACTATCAAAACATGAAAGACAAAAACCTTCTATTTCATTTATATTGATTTCAAGTAATAATAATCAGAGTTTTGCAATATATGATAGGGATTTTACAATTTTAAAAAGTATGTAATGTCTAATCACGCTTTTTACTTTTCTCTTATATCCAGCAATGAGCATACTGAACATAAATTTTGAAGTTTTGAAGAAATTATAGGTTTTATATTTACAAAAACCAAAATATCGCGCTTGCTAAAGTTTCTGACAAGAGAATATATATATCAAATGGCTTATTGAGATATAAAACATAAGAGCTTAATAAATGGAATAAATTAAACGTTCTAAACTAAATAAAATGTAATCCAGAGAATTTTGTCTCAACTGAGTATGGATGGCGTTTTCTTTTTAATGATATTTTATTTTTAGGGAATGGCAATCTTCTTTGTATTTAGTGCTTATCGCAAAAAAAAATTCTTTGCTAACTTTTTGTTGATTGCCTTAAAATTAAGAGACACCGTATGTTCATAGTACGCGATCAGTCTGTGTTGAACACTCATTAAAGTATGGTCGTGGCAAAGTTCACTCACTACCAGTTCTCTTGTTGAGTACATACTACTTTAATGTATTTCATTCTCTTATAAATTTTCTTTTTTTTTTTTAATTCTAAGGTTTTATATTTTATTTTTGTTTTCAATTTCATTTGTGTATATTGGTGTTAATATAAAGTAATTTTGTATATAGTGTATTTTTATTGAAATGGGAGATAATAGTTCCCGGGCATTAATATGACTGAAGGGGCAATAAAATCGGAAATAATTGAAAGAAAAAACAAATGAAAAACTGCTATAAAAATGATGTTACAGGGCCATTTCAAGTATTAATTGAAAGTAGTATTTGGAAAATAATGGTATTTCTAGGCTTCACCCGATGACCTTGGGTATATTAATAACAGTTGGTCATCCGGAAATTTCTGGAAGTATTGAATAATTTAAAAAAATCGGTAGAAACAGACAGAGAAAAGAATTAAATAATGCAGCCCCTGCCAATAAATTATTGAATTCAGTGATATTGAAAGAGAAGGGTATAAAACTTAGATTCCCAAATATTTATTACAAAGAAAGGGAATTATACGAGGGGTTGACACTGAGTTAACTGACGAGGTGATAAAACAAGTAATTTGTTTTCCATTTGGGGTTAAAATGAAAATTCTAGACTCAAAGGGTTTAAATAGAAAAATTATAGATAAAGATGGCAATGAAATGAAATACTTACCAACTGTAATAGGATCTGAAGAGAAGGATCTAAAGCACAGAGAGACAAAAGAAATCGACATCTCACTCGCTACTTAGACTAGGCTAGAGTGGGAGACTATGTTTAAATATAGCTGCGTAGCCATACAGGGGACAGGCTTTCAACAGTTTATACAGCAGTGACAAGCGCCAGCAACCATAAACTACCTTTCTCTTCACTCACTCTAAATCTCTCGCTCACTCGCAACTTAGACCAGGCTAGAGTGGGAGACTATGTTTAAATATAGCTGCGCTAGCCATGTAGGGGACAGGCTTTCAACAGTTTATGCAGCAGTTACAAGCGTCAGCAACCATAAACTACCTTTCTCTTCACTCACTCTAAATCTCTCGCTACCATTTCTATATTCGTGTAAAGTCCTGGCAGTTTTGTTACTTCCTCATTAGACAGGGTTCAGCATTATTTCCAGTTTATTTATCTTACAAACCCAATTCTCTCTTTCTCATACCCATTATTTTGGTGGCAGCGTCTTCGAATCCCGCGTTATGATCAGCTTCACACTTTCGAACCAAGCTTAGAAGAAAGGTAAGTCTTTATTTTTTCAATTTTACATATTTACATTTTTAATTTTTAAAACAAGAAATCTGCCAAGGCGGTAATTTAATTGCATTAAATAAACGCTTAGCAAAAATCAAAAATATGACCACTTACATCATTGATGGTCAGGAAAAATCCGCCGATGAGGCAAATGCATACTTTTTAAACAATTATAACGCTCCAAATTTCGCCAACATCCGAAATTTACAAATGATAAATAACCTACCGCTCTTCGATGGATCACATAATAGTGATGTAACAGGCTTCGTTGACCAACTTAACGACTAAGTATCCTCTCTGGATGTCTGAGGCGGGCAAGTTGGAAATTTTAATATTGAAATTAACTGGTTTTTTGTTTGGAGCTCCTCAACTTAACCCTTATAGATGCCTTGCTTACTGAGGCTGGAGAGTAACCACGATGCCTTTCTAGTAGAAGACGGTTCTTAACACATTGACTTTTAATCACTACATGCCCAATAATATATTCTAAATCTGGTATTTGATCCGTCAGAGCATGCATATTCATTTTGTTTCTGAAACGGTTTCGAATTTTCATCCATCGTCAGAGCAAATTCACCAATTTCGGTGTAGAGAGTTCACGTCAACGCAATGTTTCTATTACCTCACACTTGTTGGTTTGTTGTATTATGTCTATTTGTGAGAACGAAACTCTTCGAAAAATCATATACATTTTGATATCGATATTTCTTCCATCATTTTTGGGAAGTTAGTTTAAGAGAAGGAAACAAAATAAGCAAGTATTGCCTGATTGCTCCTCAGCTTGCTGAAGCAATAATTGCATATCGCTTAATTAACAGAGCGTTCAGATGATTTTTCTATAAAAAAAATCAAAGATTTTGTTTTCTAACACGTAATAATAAAGATCGAACGCAGATGATTTCAGAACTAATAATGCCATATTATAAAATAAAAAGAGAAAAATAATACAAAATAAATATTGTAAAACAGAGATATGAAATAAGACGTGGTAACACTGAATATACTGGGAGAGGTGAAATACAAAATCAATAAATAGGATACCCGAACTCCATTGAATTTTTCTCGTAAAATTTTTGACGTGCTCGTTATGTATCGGATTATAATAGTTATATGATAAGTCATGTTATTTGGCTTTAAAATTTTTAATAATTTTTAGCCTTTCTAATTAAACATTTAAACATTATATTTAAGTTACACAGATTTATTGTTATGAGACAGTTAAAAGATAATTATTATATAAAATTGTCTTGATAGTTAATGCTATAAAATTGCCATTTTTGGGATATGCACCTGCATTTTGAGAGGAACACCAATACAAAATGTGACTGCACAATTCTTAGTTTATCATGGATGGGAAAAGTGCCTGATGAATTGCCTGAGGTATGTACTGTGTAGAAATACAATGGAAAGCAAATCAAAATTGCATAATTATAGAAAGCAACTTTTAATAGATAAGCTAGTGTATCCAAATGTAACCAGCATTTGTTTAACAAATGTATAAAGACGAGGCAATGTTCAACTACCTCTGCATACATTATCTATGTGTATTTCTTGAATTTACAGGTGCATAATTAGATGCATCATCTGTTTTAGAAAATGGTTAAGCCTTAATTGTATGTACAGAATTGTAGCTAACTAAAAAAAAGTAATTCATAAGAGGAATGACTGTAACATTCTCCTCCTACAAATGATAACATATTGTTTAAAGCACCCCAACATTTGTAGGATGAAGGATGGAAGCTAAACAGAACTAATTATTATCAAGAAGGTTGGCTTGCAACTGGCAATGTTCGAGGAATTGTTGGAGTTACCTATACAACTTCTCATTGTAACAAATCATTGGATTGTCCATCCAGGACAAATTATAATCTCAGAGGTCATCGTTCAGAGGCGAGTTAAATCATTTTTATATAAACATTCATTCTAATATTTTAGATATCTTTAATCAACCACACGTTTTTATATACTAGTTAGCTCTCTTATGTTTGTTTAAGAATTTCATATGCTTCTTAATTTATTTATATGAAATATATTATGTTTAGGAGTAAAATAATAACTTTTTTCATCATATTTTGATCATTCCATTTTGTCAGATGTTAAAATGGACAAAGCAACAAATGTTGGGGCTTTTGAAGGAGTCAGAATTTAATCAATTGGCGTGTTCACAAAAAATTAAATTTTAAACATAATTGGGTTTAGACAAATGATCCAAATCCTGGGTTTGTTTTCTTTGAATGGTTAAATTGTAGTTAATATTATATGGTCCTTTAGTCTTAGTTTTGTTATCTACTTGTTATAAAAAGGTGAATATAGATATTAGACGAACTACAGAATTGGTATAAGATTAAGTGGCAAATAGTTCGTTGAATGTCAATTGTAAACTACTAGATAGGCGCTCAATTATGTTAATAGCCCTGCGATTTCAGTTACTTTACTGGCATATATTATAGCATTCTCAAACATCTGTTGCTTATAAATATGTCTCTAACAACCATATAAGATTAACTGAAAGTATTGTGAGTAGAAACTCTAGATGTTATTAACAATATCTAGTGAATTCTTGTTTCTGCAAGAATAGACTGTTACTCTGAGATGTGATACAGTATTTCTGAAATTAACGGAGAAGAATCAAAGTGACCTGGTAGATCAGTGTTTCCTTTGCTTAGTCGTATGTGTAGATTGTTTTATAAGAGTCACTGTGTGGTGATGAGCAATGTTGTAACGAGAGGTCGGCAGAATATTGAACCCGAGAGGGGATAGGTTAAGAGATATTAAGCTGTGAACTTAATGTAAATATTTAAACCATAAATACAAATATAAGTAGAGGAAGCGTCGCAGTGTAGCGTCGTGAAAGTGAAATTGATATAATTTATACTGATCTCAAGATTTCCCTTCTCTGCTAGCTTTCCGTATAAAATGAGTTATTTTGCTGTAATAGATATGGGTAGAAACGATAAAATTTCTGAAGCTAGACCCTTTCTTTCTTTTAAGAATTAAGGAACTTTAACAAATAAGAGAAATACAACCCTGGTTCTTAAATAATTTGAGATTTTGATACTAGAAATAGATTTCTTTCTTTCAAGCAATTTCATTTATTTGTTTTAAAGTTTATCACATATTATAGAAGTTTTAAGCCCGCGTTTTTATTTTAATGGCTGGGATTTTAGGTGATACTGGTAAAATGGAATGAACCCTACCAAAAATTAGCATCATGTGATAGTTCAGGAGTAATATTTGTGTGGATAAAATATGAAGGGCGATGGAGCATTGAATTAATTAATGATCGAAATACTAGAGTTACTAATTTTAGTTGGTCACACGATGGACGAATGGCATTGATATGTTATCAAGTAAGTAAGATTCAGCTATTAAGTTGTCATTTTTATTTATTAAGCTAGGGAGTTGGAAAATAATTACTTCTTTTTTTGTTTTAACAGGATGGTTTTGTGTTAGTTGGATCAGTAGCTGGGCAGAGGTATTGGTCATCTATGTTGAATTTGGATTGCACTATAAATTGTGGAATTTGGACTCCTGATGATCAGCTCGTAAATATTTACAATTATATTATATTATCGATTTTTTGTGTTTACTTTCTCTTATTTCATATATATATAAAAATATATATATATGGTTAAAATTAACTTTTTATAATAGGTATATTTTGGAACAAGCAACGGACAGTTAGTTGTTATGGATGTTCATGGAGCTATGATGGCACAAGTTGAAATAGCCAATCAAGTTGCTGTAATATCTATGGCTTGGTCCTGTGAAAAATTTAAAATGGAAGAAACCGATGATACAAATGGTGATATTATTCAAACTGATTAATTTTATATATACATGTTTTTTAATTTATCTAATACATACTTTTTTTGTTAAAGATTCCTGCCTTTGCGCGAAATATGTATTGGCCGTATGTTTAGAAAATGGTGCTGTACTTTTAATGAAACATTACTATGATGTTTCTCCAGTAAATATACAAACTGGTTTGTGTCCATTATGTATTGAATGGTCAAATAGTAAACAATTACTTGCAGTTGCTGGTACAGTTCCAAATACGGAGTATACTAATATAGTTAAAGTATACACTGATTGTGGTAATCTGCTTTACACTGCCCACATACCATATACATTGGTATGTAGCTAAATACTGTATTTTTTTTTTGTTATTTTATTAGCAGTTTTTATGGTTATTTCCTTACAATAATCATGAATTGAATAGTCAGCAGTAACTGCAATGACCTGGGGACACAATGACAAACGTCTTTTTGTTGCTACTGGTTGTATAGTTCATATGGCTTGGGTTTCAATGCGAATAGCATCGCTACAACTTCTTTGCAGTTTGCAGGTAAATTAATTATGAAATGTTTAGTATTTATGGATTTATGAAGTATTTAGACCTTCTATTCCCGAAGGAAAATAAGTTTAAGAAAGAAATTTAAATTTTTATGCACTTCGCTTAAACCCTCCGAATGTGTATCGATTTCATGAAATTGTTACAAAACTTATCAGCCCATCTTGACACTAATTTTGTTCACTTTTCCAGTGAAAGAAACTAATGGAGCACTGTGAACCAGAATTGAATCTTAATTTTTTTACTTGCTATAACTTGAAATAAGAGCAATATAAATAATATCAAAAAAACAAAAAAAACTGATGTGGAACACTCGCACGACTTCCTCATACAGCAGATATTAGATTTTAATTAAAACAATTTATTTTCTTCAATTATTTTTTTTTTTTAAGTTAACCTTAATTATAAATGTAGGAGGTACATGTTAGTTTTTAGATCACAAGAGACCGGCTTTTTGAATGTAGTAGACATCAAGTAACGCTCCATCAGTTCTGTCAGCTTTAAAATCCTTAAAATCAATTTTTAGGAAGAACGTTTGAAATAAAAATGATAGGTTTTGTATGTGCAGTTAGCATTTGTTACGAGCTTGTTTCGAGAAAATGTCCAATACTCTTTTAAATACTCTTCTTTTTTTTTTTGAAATTTATAATCTGTATAATACATATATACAATAAGTAAATAAGATAACAGATATCTTAGTGTGAAGGGCAGGAGGACGGGAACTACACAATGGTAGCACTCTCTATGGATGCCATATGGATGCTTGGTCAATTACGAAGGAAATATCGGGACTATTGGCGTGAAAGATTGTCAGCGATAGTAGTAGAGGCAAGAGATCCAAATAAACTTAGAAACCCATTTAGTAAATTTGCACTTCCAAACTTTTTTCTTCTAGTATCTTGCAAAAATCAGTTTTCCTGGGTAATTATTTCAAATAAAAGTTATCATGTATAGATCATGGGCGAAATTTAAAGAAAATAGTTTGAACCGTTTCGAGAAAACATCACAGAAAGCCAAAGAAAAAACTTAAAGTTATATTTCCAAGTGTTTGATTTTGACTGAAAGTTGGATGCGATGTGGTAGTACTTCGTCATTTACTGTCATTTTCTTTGTTGAGATATTTTGTCATAGACCAATTATTTTTTAAAAATAATTATGGGTTTCAAAACACTTATATTCAGTGAAAATGAAATTTTGAAAATTGATACAATTGCAAAACTTTCTCTAATAGCAATATGAGACAGTAAAAATTTTGGAATGCCTCTTTTCAAGGAGCTTCCTTTGCTCTGGACAGAGCGAGAAAGGATTTTTTAAATATATTTTTATTGACTTAAGAGAAAATATTGTGATCGTGTCAGATATTGAGGCTCTCTGTATAAGAAACAAGTTTTAGCTATTTTTTTCCCTAATTATAATTTTTCTAAAAAAGAAAATCAGTTATTACGAATTAGAAGGAATTTCTTCAAACTTGGTATATTTATAAATCTCTCACTTTTATTTGAAAGGTTTTTGGAAAAAGTTGATTTCACAATTTCTATGACAACCGTGAATTAGGCTTCCTTCTGAAGCTGCCAGTTCCTGCATAGGTCGCGGTAGAATGAGGCTTGGCCACCTTTTGTGTAATTTAATCTAATCTAAAGCTGCCAAATTGTTTTGTGGCTTATATTTATTGGCAACGTTTAGTTATTTCAGTTTCACTGCGTGTATAATAATGAATTGTAAAAATTCCAAGTTCAAAGTCACTTTGCCCGCACTTTAGTACCAAGATTGTTTTAAATTAAATGTTTTTTAGCCGCGACCTAATTTTTTGTGTGTGTTAGAGTGAACATTAGATCGATATGGGAAATGAAGAGACGGAACAGTAAGCAACTATTCTGTACCACTGTATAAACTGTTCAGATAAAAGATTTTAGATCATTTAAATATATATTTAGGAGATATTATTAATAAGCGGAAGTTCAAGGACCACTCAGTTCGGGGTTAGGGAATATAAGGTGCATGGCTTGTGGTTTGGTGCCAGAGGTGTAATGCCTAAGACTATAGGCGCTTTTATATTCTACTTCTTGGACTTTCATATTCTAATTATTTAAAGGCTGGTTATTTTCGCTGTATTTCGCTGATGTTCATGACTACGGTGTTAGAGCACCTCAATTTGATTGCCCCACTTGATTTTGATTAAGTATTCTCTTAAAATACGTCGCAATCACCAATCATACTATTAAGTGGCAATTCCCATGCTATGTGCAGCTATTTCAGTATATGGTAAAATCAAAAATATTTCTTATTTTTTAGGTTTACAATAGACTTCAAGGTGGTGTACATCAAATAGCTTCCCTACCTCTACCCCTCAGAATTCAACATAGATTGTCAAAACTGTTTGCACATACAATTAGGGTAATTTATCGAAGTTTTCCTCACTTTTATTTTATACCATTATTGATAATATCAATCCTATTGCAGTTTAATTAAATGACTTTTTTTTATTATCAAGTGCTGTGTGCCAGAAGGCTCTGGATTAAGAGAATTTGTAAGCAAAACACCTAAAGTGCGACTGCATTGCACAATGCTAAGACACGATGAAGATATATCAGCAAACTGTTACACTCTTTTTTTAGAATATTTAGGCGGTTTGGTGCCATTACTTAAAGGAAAGCGCACAAGTAAATTAAAGCCTGAATTCGTAATTTTTGATCCTCAAATAGCAGGTACCAAAAAAAAAAAATCAATCAGGTTCACTAACGAGAAACTTATTATCAAAATTTGTTAAATATATTTTTCAGATTGTTCTTGCAAATATAATTCTTATAATGGAAATTATAGCGGAAGTGAAAGAGAAGATTCTGAGTGTGAAGAATTATGTGGTAGTCCAAGACTGTCGCGTAGAAAAAATAGAAACCATAATCAAAATTTATATGCTGACACACTGCCAGAGGTAACTGACTTTGTTATTATATTTAAATCTTTTTTAAAATTTACTTCGAAAAAATACTGAAAGGTTGTATTTTTGATTTAAGGAATCTCACCTAGCTGAAGTCACATCAAATATATGGGGGACAAAGTTCAGAATACATGGTATTGCCGAAGGATTAGCTCCAAATTTGGGTCAAGTTACCTACAAGACCAGCCTTCTCCATTTACAACCAAGACAAATGACACTGCTGATGGCTGGGGACGGAAGTGATAGTTATATATCGTCAGGGTCATCAGTAAATCAAGTTGTAAGCGACGACGATGAGGAGAATGGGAGAGGATGCAGTGGTGGAGGGCTAGATGATGGTGGCGCTGTAGCTGTGGCACCACTCAGAGCTAGGTGTAGAGGAGCAGCAGGTTTATTTTCTTTTTTAAATTACTTATTTTTGATATAGTTTTTACATGTTTTAAACTTCAGGATTTGAAAATAATCCGTTAAAGGACATATATGTTTAAGCATTATCACAGATATCTGGCCATAGATTCTGTATTCAATCAGTTTATTTATGTATGAAGAGTTGTTGTATATATTAATTGTTGCTTCTCTTCGCCTTGGCCTTCAACTTCCGCGCCTTATTTTGGATAAGCAAGCCAAATCATCTAATTTTCTGCTCATTTCCTCTGGGAATTCATCCATCTCGAAGGAGATCTCTCTAGTGGCGTCATCTCTACAGATCGCCGTATTCTTGTTTTTAGGACCGGCATTTATTTAAATTATTTCTCTAAACCTTAAAACATACAGGATATACAAACTGAAGCTCTTAAAGTTGGTAAATTTTCAGCGAGAAAATATTTCTAAACGAATAAAAAATGGGGAAAAATGTCGAAGCCATACTTCCAGGATTGGTCCTTCTCTATTGTAAGAGTGGCATTTCAAAGAGAACCCGATGAATAACTGAGTTAAAAATATTTTCACCAATTCCGAATCTTCAGATGCTAAAAAAAATGAATGTGAAATATGCCCTTTGCCGTGCTGTTCTGGAGAGGCAGCCTAATCAGTCAGCCTAGACTAGGAACTATATCCTCATTATAATCATTCGGCATCACCATAATTTTAAGAATAAAAATTAAGCTATTTAACAAGTTTCGATGAAAGTTCAAGTGTCGCTAATGTAAGAATTTTCTGAAGTCCCCTCACCCAAACAAGATGTAATGATACATTGGGTTAGAGAGCTGTATCCTCTATACTATATAGAACTGTAAGAGTTACAATGTATTAAGCAAAAATACAGAGAAATGATTGTAATGAGTGTGTTGGGTCGATTGGAAGGTGAACCTGGAAATTTGTTCACGTTTTAATATAGATTGTGGGCAGTTATCCATTCTCTGTCTCGCATATCTATCACTGCACATGAGGCTTTTTTGGAACAATTAAACTTGGAACGAAATAATTAATACGGTGATTTTATAATGTAACATTACATCAAAAAATAAAATACAACTCAGTTGAAAATAGTGTGTTCTCAATTATCTTACAACCAGTGTATAAATAAGAAAGTAAAAATTAGATTTTAGATATGTAGAGGAAGTGGGGCGTAAAGCCAATCCACCGCGACCTAAAAGACCTATTGTGGCTCCTTGGACATGGCTATCTATGTGTATATACATAGAATTTAGTCTTCAGTAAAGTGTCTGATGGTAAGGTGTGCCTGTTGGTGTATAATGGTAAGCTAGACGTTACCTGTGGATCGCTTCACTCAAGAAGTTGCACACATCAGCTATCTTTGCATGTCCTTTATATGTTTTATAAGTGTAGGAAGCCGTAAAAAATTTGATACTTGGGTTAGTCAGTATGATGTAATTTCATTGTATTACTTCTTAAAGAAGAGAAAGTAAAATGATTTTTAAAATGGTTTCCAAATCGTCCGGCCTTAAAATTATAATGAGATGTTTATATATGGCAATGGCCAGAGGAGTTTGTAAAAAAAAAAAAAGAAGAAGAAGAATTTTTTGTTGTTCTGCGTTTCGGATACCATTGGTGCCCTTCTTCAGGAGCTCTGCAAAGTTTATTATAGAATAAATACCATAATACTGTACAATAATGCACCTTTTCTCCAATAAATTTTGCAGAGCTCCTGAAGAAGGGCATCAATAGTACCCGAAACGTAGAGCAACCAAGATCCTCTTTCTTTAAAAACTTCTCTGAACATTGCCGTATAAACATCTCATTCAAATGAATTTTCCTTAAAATATACTTGAGAAATATTTTAGGACAAAAACATTTTATTGTCTCTTTCTTCGTTAAGAGTATATTTAATGAAATATATCAGGTTTCCCATAATTTATATAAGTAATATTAAGGTTATTTTAATTGTCGTTAGATAGAATCGTTTGAGTATTTCAGTTTTTTTTTTTTAGCAATATTTATATGGCATTGGGTCTATACTTTTATATGTTTACTAGCTGTACCCGGTCCGCTTTGCTGGCCCCTAATATATATTTGAAAGTAAAAACGTTAATTTATTTTATTAGAAAATATGTATTGAAATGAAAGTAATAAGAGTGAATTGAATAAAAAAATTTAATGAAATACAATTAACAGAAAAAATGCATATATTTTGTTAAAAATAATATTTTGATTGTAATGCTTTTCGAATGAAAAAATCACCCTTCTTATTGCAATGCTTTTTCATACACAATATTTATTGTTCTACCTTCTGGGGCAATGCGGAATGTTTGCCTACTCGCGTGCAAGCTACATACAGTTGACCATGTGAAAAAACATGGATTTTCCAAATTTAATCCGCATAAATTAAGTGATTGGCCTTGTGCTTTGTTGATGGTCATGGCAAAAGCGAGCCGTACCTGAAACTGCAATCGTTTAAACTCAAAAGGTGTTTCTGTAGGTATCATGGATGGGGATGTGCGGCAGTAGAACGTTTTCACCTTTGAATTTGCCAATTAAAATGATTGCTTCTAAAACATTATTCATTATTTTTTTCACGGCAAGTCTAGTTCTATAGCAGAGACGTGGTGAGTCTATGTTTCGCAGAAGGATAATAGGAGCACCAACTTTCAAATGCAGAATGTGAGGTGGCAAACCTGGCAAATCAAGCTAGTTTAAAAATTCAGTGGTATAATCATCCTGATTCAAAACAGTATCTATTGATTTGAATTTAAAAGTTTCGCCAGGCATTATATTTTGTATTTTAATGTTGATATCATTTACGTCAACATTTTTGGCAGCCAATATTGCACATTCTGCTAACCATTGATGATTTCTGTAATTTTGTTCAATAAATGGAAAAATACTCTGAATCAAATTCTCTTTATTGTCAATCAAATTGTAGAAATTGTTTGGCAAAGTAATACATTTTGTGGTTTCATCGACTGATATTTTTCCCTCTCCAACTGTTGGTTGTGTCCCTATCTAATAGCTGTTGAGCGAAAAGCGCTGCTGAAGTATCATGTTGTAGATGTACACGCATATTAATAGTTAAACTTAGTTTGATGACATGTGCCCATAAATGAGATGCTTTTAGGCATGCCTTGAATTCGTCAGCTGGTGTTGAACGTGGAATAACTGGTAATGTTTGTCGGAAATCACCAGATAATAAAATAAGTAAACCTCCATAAGGCTGAGTAGGTTCTCTCAAGTCTTGTAATGTTCCATTGAGTGTTTCTAATGACTTTTTATGCGCCATAGTAAGTACATTAGTCCCATACAATAATTTTACATGTTTTGAGAATTGCAGCCATTCCTGAATTTTTCGAAATATTACATGTTGGTGTTTCATTGAATTGGATATTCAATGGTAATTTTAAAGCAGAATGAGCTGTTCTTCCATCTATCTATCTATCTATCTTCATGGCTCTACAACCCTTGGTGGGTCCTCGCCTCCTCAATGAGCCTAATCCAGGTGTCTCTGCTAGTTGCAGCTGCTCTCCAGTTGCGAGTACCCAAGATGCTCCTCGCATCGTTGGTCACACCGTCAAGCCACCTAAGTTTGGGTCTGCCAACCTTTCTTTTCGTACCTATTCCCCCATCCAAAATCCTCCTTGGTATCTCATTTTCCTCCATCCTCGCCACATGGCCAGCCCAGCTCAGCCTGGACAGTCGAATAGTGTGTACGACGTCCGCTTCCCCATACAATTCACATAACTCCTTGTTTTTTCGCCTTCTCCATGTATCCCCTTCCCTCACTGCGCCAAAAATGCGCCTGAGTATTTTTCTTTCAAATACAAGGAGTTTCTTTTCATCGTTTTTGGAAATAATCCAAGCTTGGGAAGCGTACATCACTACTGGGCGGATGAGGGTTTTATACTGCCTGATTTTCGTTCTCCTGGAGATCAGGCTGCTCTTCATGTATTTTACCAGGCCAAAATAACATCTGTTCGCAGCCATAATTCTTCGTCGAAAACTGAAAAAGCTGTTCAGTAAAAGCGCACTTCCGGCTTACGAATTTTCTTAAAACTTGGAATTTTGGCCATCTATTTATTTCTAATTAATTTTGTTTGGATGATAGAATTGTATAATCAACTATGATACCACTTTAGGGGAAGCTGTAACCTCACCCCTCCCCTAAAAGTGCCCTTAAATGAATTTTTCCAGAGAAATGTATTAAATAAAAGATGTTGATCTTTGTATTTTTATTTTGTACTCAAGTTCAAGAAAATCGTCGGAGCCAATTTTGAGAAAATCGCGAAAAAATGAAAAAATCATTTAGTAAAGTGTTAAAACAAACGCATTTCCGGTTGTCCGATTTTTTTTAAACTCGGAATTTCAACAATATATTTAATTCTAATTAACATTATTTAGATGACAGAATTGTCTAATAAACTGAAATAGCAGTTAAGAAGAAAACCTAACCCCTCCCCTCCCCCGGAAGTGCCCTTAAATAAATTTTCCTGGAGAAATGTTTCAAATAAAAGTTGTAGCTCATTGTATATGTAGTTGATATACGAAGTTTAAAGAAAATCTTCGGAGCCATTTTTGAGAAAATCGCAAAACCGTAAAAAAAAAAATAGTAAAGTAGTACTTCCGGTTGGGGAATATTGACAGATAATGCATCGTCAGATCCCATGGTGATACCTAAACGTAATATTAAGTTTGAACTTTATACCATTTTTCATTTTTGAGCTATGCTGTTCACATACATACACACAGACACACACACACACACACACACACAGACCATTTGCTAAAAACCACTTTTTTTGGACTCAGGGGACCTCAAAACGGATATTTCCGGTGAAAACTCAATATCGAAAATTTGACGCGATTACAATACTTCCTCTTACTAGGAGTATGAATGATTTGAATGATGAATTAGAGATTTTTTTTTTTGGCTCTCATCATTTCTTCGATCATGTTTTTTGAGGCCAAATTCAGCTTTAATATTTATAGTCGGCTTTAATAGATCCTAATGGTATTTTATCTATTTCAGGATATCAAGGTAGCAATGAGAATGGAAAATCTCGTGCAGCCGAGTGGTTCATGACACGTTCAATGCTAAGAGATTGTGAGTGTAGTACTGTTCAAAATGGTGCTAATGAAAATGGTGGAGGAGGATTAGGGATTGGTGGTGGTAGTGTGGGAGGTGTTGGTAGTGAGGAATTAACAGCTGCAAGACGTGGAGTTGTCCGAAGTTGTTCTGTTGGATATTTAGACCTAGTTGAGGGTGGTTCAAATAATCGGCTTGTATTGGTCAGGCAAAATAAACCAGTGAAATTAACACATGCTGGTAAGTCGCGATCGCTTGATTCTTCAGATATGGATAAAGGTATTGCCGGTACTGGAACAAATCATATTATACATCCACCACCGAGTTCATCACCGGCGAGTCCAGCACTTTCTAAAAAGAAGAGGAACAATGGGTCTTCACCAATAAGGTAAGTAGACCGTAACTCGGAATATTACTTTGGGATGTAATTAACAACTTAGCAGAATATTTATTTCTTTATCCATATAAATGACTTTAAATCAGAAATCGTTAGTTGCTATTTTCAGATTTAGTCATATGCTAAATTCGGTAATAAATAATATGCATGTTGGATATAATCATTTAATTTATATAATCATTTTGTATTACTTATAACCAGTGGTGGATCAGTGACAACTTTTTCTTGTGTTTACATTACTTTATTTTATTGATCCATTCACCGAACAGAACAGGATGTTTCGACCTAAAGAAGTTATCTTCAGATACTAATTACATTTAGTTCTTCAGATGTTAAAAAAAAAACTAAATTTAAATCCTTTCTTTGACTGTTTTAAATGGTTAAATTATAAGAACTTGTATACATTATGGATGACTTTGTTTAAATGGGTTTTATAAAGCAAATAATTCACAAGTATAATACATTGATAGCACAAAACAATCAATAACTGAAAAAGACAATACATTTTTTTACTATTGGTTTGTTTTTGTTGGGAATCCCTCTGCTCTTTGTGGAGCTGTTGGGTTGAAGGAGCTGAGTTCATGTGTCTTCTCTTCCAGGTTGGTATTAGAATGTTCTAAAAGGTGAAGAGCTTTCTTCTTTGAAGAATACACTTCTACTCTGGGTACCTGGTCATAAGGGAATTTTTGGGAATGAGAAAGTGGATAGGTTTGCCAAATTGGGTGGGCGCCTCCCTCCCTTTCTTTGGTTCCGAGCCTGCTGTTGGTGTGTCTTAGGCACATGTCTGTCAAGCTTCCAGTCTTGGATAGCTTCACAGCATTCATCCCTATAGATGAGCCCAGTGGGTTGTCGGCAGTCTTAAGATAATTATTGGGGGTCCGGAATAGTGAGATGTTACTGTGTCTTTCATGTCTCTCAGGCGTTTGGTAGGATCCTTTACTGGGCATTATGGTTTAAGGAGATACCTCTGCGTAGTGGGGCTCTTTTGTAGTGTCTGTGGAGCTTTGGATATCATAGGGTTTGGTCCCTCCCCTCAAACGCAATAATAATAATCAATTGATTTGTTTTTTAATATAAAGTCAAAGAGTGGACAACAATTGAAGAACGTTAAAACAGATTCTCTATTCTATTTTTCTTTTACCCATTCGCCGAAGAATGATTGCTGAGATCTTAACCCGCTTAAGATTCCGACAATTATCTGAAATCCCTTGTGTCTCATATTAAATTTACGTTCATTTTTAACGATCCTCAAGAAATTTTTAGTTTCAGGAAATAGTATAAACACCCCACTTTCTCTCACAAAATTTCTTTCATCCACTTTCACTTGCTAGAAACTATTCATTAACACGCATATTAACTTTAACAAATGAGAATTTAAATTATGTGCCTGTGATGGTTTTATATATATATATATTTAAAATATATATATATTTAAAATATATATATATTTAAAATATATATATATAATATATGGACGGTGCCGGGGAAAAAGGGAACAAGTCAATAATACCCTAGTATTCAGTAGAGATAAAATAACTGTTTTATTTTATTATTTTCCAATTAATGATGCGACTCAATTCACAAATATTAATTAATTAATTAATTAATAATATAGTGGATTATATTATTTACATAAGTTTCAAAAGTATTATTGAGTTATTTATTTTTTTTCTTGATAGTTACTGGACTTGTTACTTTTTGCTCAATAATATAAAAGACTTGTTCCTTTTCGCACAAGGATTTTTTTTTATTAATTTCTTCAATCAATTTTAAGCTCTACAGTTTAATATAAAATTACAATTACTAGATTAGTAAAAATAAGCTTTAATTAACAAAAATTTATTAAAAATATCCCACTTAATTAATGCATCTACTACACTTAAGAATGTAAAAACGTTAAAAAAAATATTTTGTCGTTATAAACTTTTCTAATCTTTAATTTGTTATGCCACCTTCGACCTCAATCAAAGGGTCAACAACAGTCGCCTGCGTTGGCATTCTTCATAAAACTTATGAAATACGGGAGGGATGTAGGGGAACACCGACAAGGTTTCTTTTATTTTCAGTTGATATTGGTAGTAGTCGTGGATAAAGCCACTTGAGGGTCCAAGTTAGGATTTGGATGACTTTTTTTTGACACGTCTATCGCTTGGAACTCCTCATCGTTTTTCAATGAAAACTTGTAATAAACTTTGAATGGTCCATTTTTAATATATCGTAGCCACTTCACTTTCTTCCAAACGAAATCACATCCACTTGTCCTATTGCCAAAGGTAATTTCTGCTTTTGTAAGAGAGCCAGAATCTAAAAGGAATCTAAGGCCATAGCATGGCCCAATCGAGTGGATGGCTGATCGGACTCTTGTATTTTTTTTTTATTTTTTCAATGATTGCGTGTTCCAGAATCTCCATCCCAGAATGGCCGTCACCATAAATTTATGGTCAATCATATTTATACGATTTTTAGTGTGTTTAAGAGGCACATAACTGAAAAAAATGAATTTTTATTTTGCCCTGCACAAGAGTCATTGTATAAGACAACGTGCTCAATGGAATCTACAAGGCTCAAGAGAAATGCACGAAGCGATGTCATTGCTTCCCCTTTTGCCAGTTGACTCGTACCACAAATAAGAAGTTGCAATGTCATTTTTCATATTGTGCATTGTCAGATTAAATGTCCACAGTTGCCTTTTATAAAATGCTACTGAGATACCAGACAAGGAGTTGGCAAGCACTGCTGCAGATCAAATGCAATGCAGGTGAAATTACTGCAGTTCTTACTCCGCTCCTTGTCAGCAGTTTTCATAGTGTATGCCTTTTCGGCCTCCATGTGGTGTAGTTATCTATCTTTGAGGAGATTTTCTCTCATCTCGCTGTCCTACACATAAGTCATCTTGACTTTAAATTGGTCACAAGTGTGACAGGTGTCCTTCTTTGGTTTTTTAATTTTTAATCCAGCCGTCTTAAACTGTTCACAATATTTTGTAAGGCTAACAGGGTTTTCCACACTTAAACAATACTTCGAATAAATTTCACTGAGTGTATAGTGGATTCTCTCCTGCAGTAGTGACTTTCATACGCAGGTAAGGATTCAGTGTGTTGTCGAACTATATCAATTCTATTTTCACTTATTTTGTTAATAGGTGCGTGTTTGCCTCGTTTATTGGGTGTCACAGTGGAGGTGGAGAACTCTGTTTCTGTTGGGATACTGTCCAAACAAACTTCATTGTTTCTCCAAAAACAGAAACAAAACAAGTTTTCACACTAGAATCCTCTCCCCTCGAATAATTACTTTATACACTACAGATACTTTCTGATTTTTTGTTTTTCTGGGGTCAGGTGGGGTTTTCTAGAAGCCTTCGGCTTTCTAGTATCCATTAGACCTGATAAGTAAGCAGACCTTCGCTCGCGGGATCCCATTTTCCAATAAGCTTCAAACAAAACCTGCTGTATTTCGGTAACTCTAGCTGAACATTTCATACGGCACGTTCCAATTCTTTACATTTTCTTGCTTCTATAGCTTTACCATTCTCCGTAACATATGATAAGCCTAAATTTCGAGCTATTTTCCTATTTTTCCTCAGTAGTCTAGTTTTTCTTTAGAACCTCTTTTTTGATGTACTTACTTCTTCCTGGTTATCTGGGATATCCACGTTCACCGTTGAGCCTGTGGGGCTGACAACAGAACCCTCAGTATCTTCATCTTGAAGTACAGGGACGAACGTAGGGTCACTAATGCTGTAATCGGAATCAATATCCACCCTTATAGAGACGAACTTATTAAAAATTGAGATTATTTTACTAATCGCATACAATTTTCTGTAAGTATAATGTATTGTTACCCGCACCAGAAAAATTCAGAGATTCGCATCTGCAACTGTAATCGAGCTCGACTGAGTAGCATGCTGAGTTTCACTAGTTTCTTCTAAAGGAACGAATTCAGAGTCATTGTCTCAGCCCTCAGAATCAATATCCACACCTGCAACAAGGCGAACTTATGAGGAATTATGAGCATTTTGCTACTCCTACTTACGAGCATTTTGCTACTCGTACTAAATGTTACTGGAAAAAATAATTTTTTACCGGCTTCAGAAAACGCCTGACGCTAAAACTGATCTTGATTCTAAAGAAAAATCTGAAATTAGCAAGCAGCATTTTCACTTATTCATTAAGCATTTTAAGCAATAATATCTTTAAATTACTCCGGCCAAGTGGAAGTTACATACTTGGTTTGGAGTTTTCCCTCAGAGCATGCATAATTTTTTCTGCTCTTAATGAAAACTTTTTTGTTAAAATCTTAATTGTGCACTGCAATAAAATAAAAGAAACGAAAAGCACATACTGAAAAAACATTTACTCCGTTGTGCACAGGTTCTTTTAAAAAGCAAAAAACTTCAGCATAGCATAAGTAAACCAAACATGCACTAGTTTCTTGTTCAAGTTATCAGCAAAAGTCAAAAAATCAAAATAATTTTATAAATAATAAAAACAAATTTTATCTTATTAAATTAAAAAACATTGAAATTAAATAAAAATAAACATTTACTTTGTAACGAAAAATTGTCAATTTTTGCAGTTTCTAAAAACACTTAATATATTCTAAAAATAGCGCGAAGGTAAAAAACATCTGTTCAAAAATTTGGAATAAAAGAAATGTCACAATACAGCTTGACCTTGAACGGTCCCGCTAATAAATTCGGTGCCGAGTGAAGGTTGATTCACATAGACCCGTGCCGTGACCGGCCCGTGATTCCACCAGTCCCGATCATATATTGATTTCTATTCACACTCGACAGTGTTTTATCCGATGTTAGAGTGCATTACTGACGCTAACAAAATGGTAATATTTTCGGAAGATGAACTCTTGATGATTGCTCTGATTTTGGATGGAGAAGAGGAAGAACAAATCAAAAGAAACGGATGTGGGTCCAACAGGCATGGAAAAATCGAGCTTCAACAGTAGGGGAATTTGTTACTTTATACAAGGAATTCATAGACGATGGAGCAAAGTATAAAAAATAATATAACGGAAAAGGATTGTGAAATTCGGTCTTTTTAAAAAATAAGAAAACTTAAATTCATGCCAACGTTTCGACAAATATATTGTCTTTTTCAAGGCCTACAACATATAAATACAATAGGTTCTTTATCATATGTATTTATATGTATGTGTTTAAAGAACCTATTGTATTTATATGTTGTAGGCCATAAAAAAGACAATGTATTTGTCGAAACGTTGGCAAGAATTTAAGTTTTCTTATTTTTTAAAAAGACCTAATCTCACAATCCTTTTTCTTCATATAAGTAACGGTCGAGAAGAATCTTCCATAAATAATATAACCTTAAAAAATAATAACCTTAAATCTTGGTTATTTAAACATGTTGCTATTCATAATGTAATACATAATATCACAAATAAACACGAATTAAATTACCATTTCGTTCTATTTCTATTCCAATTTTATTCCAGATGGAATTCTTGAAGTTTGTGTCCATTATTTTGGGCGAGACAGATCATACAACCCGGGATATTGGCGCACTAACTCAATTAGCCTTTCGTCATTCATGTCTCTAATGTAAATGAACAGACTTGAAGAAAAAAGGGGAAAAAATCAAATTTCACTGCCGTGAAAAAATAGAAATATCGTCGGCAAGAATCTGAAAATCACGGCACGGTGACGGCGATAACACTGTTTGCACCGGCACGTTCACGCGCCGGACAAGTGGGAACCACCATTCTAAATCCAAAAAGAATATTTTTAATCTTGCCGATGGAATCTCGAGCCGGTCACGGCACGGGTCTGTGTGAATCGACCTTAAAAGGGAATAAGTCAACTTTTGAGTAGCAGAACTTGTTCCGTTTTGCACAAGTACATTAAATAGGTTTTCTTGTCCCTTTTGAATTATTTTTCATTTTGTACTCGATGAAGAAAGGCAAACAGTCGTATTTCAAATGAAATTGAAAAAATTGACCTATTCCCTTTTTCCCCGACACCGTCCATATATTATGTATTTATTATATGTAATAATATATGGACATATAATATACAATTTTTTAAAATATAAATCGTTAGTTTAAAATTTTTATAGTGTAGTAAATCTTAGATAAAAATACATTTCAGGGCTCGTATAATGAATTCACCCCTTTTACCGCGTCGTTTGCGTAGTCGTAGAACGGATTCTGATGGATATCAGGATTTGGAAAGCTTTCAGAAAGCCCAACTTCGTAATAAGGTAAGTGCCAAAGGAGCTTATTATTGCATAATTTTTTTAGACATTAAATAACAATAATAAATCTTTTATTAATAGTGAATTTTCATATGACTTTTTATTTTTAGATTGAAATTACGGCTAAAAGAAAAGAATTCATTATGCATAACAAAGCACCAATGTGGAATGAAAGCAGTCAAGTATATCAATTAGATTTTGGTGGGCGAGTAACACAAGAATCTGCAAAAAATTTTCAAGTAGAATTTCGTGGAAAACAGGTTCGTTGTTATTATTGCTTTTATTAATTTTACTTTAAATGCATTTCAAAAATGTTGAATGTCCTCCTTGATTAAGATCTAATTTAATATTTAACATATCGATGATTTACATATCACTTTCAGGTGATGCAATTTGGAAGGATCGATGGAAATGCTTATACACTTGATTTTCAATATCCATTCTCAGCTGTTCAAGCTTTCGCTGTCGCACTTGCTAATGTTACTCAACGGCTGAAATAATAAACAAAAAATGAATTAATTAATTTAAAAAAAAAAAAAACAATTAATAAATAAAGGAAAATGTAAGGGATTTAGTTTAATGCGTCTTTATTTTTCGAAATTTTCTGAGTTGTAACGATTTATGTTATATGGAAGTAATTACTGAAAACGTGGACTTGTTTGCTAAGGCATTTTTTTGCTCATCTTGATCATAATAAGAGAGTTTTAGACTATTTAGGAAATTGCACATTGGAATGAAATAATTTTTTATTATTTATTTTTAAAGAGGGCATTGCAATTTATTGTACAAAATGTTTTATAAAAACCAACGAAACAAGAGGCCGTCCTTTACGAAAAAGATTGCTTTGGCCTCAATAGAAATTATAGCATAGAATTAATCCTTTTTGTTATGTTTATAATGTAAAAATTGGATATGATATTGTTTTTGTTTAAAGTTGGAAGTAAATTATTTTCAGTTGAATCTGTGTATGTCCGTTTGCTTTTTAAGTAATTTTAAGACATAAACATTATTTAATTTTTACTTAGTTAAGATTTTAGGGGGTAATAAAACTTGTTAACCATGATCGTAACAATTACAAGCTTAAATAACCATTTGCTAAAGACATTTTAGAAAAGCCTTCAGGGTTTATCAATGCAATTCTTTTTGATTTGAAATACTTTATAGGTTAAGCATTTAAGTCAAACATTTTCAACAACTTTTTTCTAACCATTGGCCTTCCCTGGCATCTCCAAAATTTGTCGCCGGATCCATAAAGACATATTATGTAATAAGTCGGATTTGGCGAGTGCTGTGACAAGAATAGCCAAGGCTTTGAGTGAATTGGGTTCTAACGATCAACCTTATAACTGTAGCGCTGGGCCTGGTCCATTAATGTGCAGGAGAGCATGTAATAATCATGATCGGTAAGAAGGCACAAAGCGGCAAGTCTTTATGCCTTATGGGAGATTGTTGGAGACTCTCAGTAGTTGTATTTGAGGAAATGAGTACATAGTTGGAAATGAGTCCAAACTACTGAGACTTAGAAAATCTCTTTTGCCTTCGTTACGGATATAAGTTTGTGCATTGTATAATAGTCTTGTTTCAATATGTTAGAATATGCAAAGGCGTGTAACATAGTCTGTATAAACTACCTCTACTGGTTTTATGCCTTTTGTAATATTGGAGGTGTCAGTTAGTAAGTTAAGTTGGGATATATGCAAGTTCGTCACTACAGGGTACAATTTCTTACTAACAAAAGTGCACAACTTCCTGTCAAAATTTCTTACTATAGGCAAGTGCTAATGTAAATGCTGCGAAAGATATTAATTGTATCTGGGGAATTTACTAGGAGGACTTCTTTTTTCCCTCTAAAGTTAGGTAATTTCTCAGCAGCCACAGATCCAATAAAAATTGGCTGAGGGTACTCATCCCAGATGGTGCCTAGTAGCAACCTGTTTAAATTCATAGAAACTTATCGAGCGGATGTAAATTAAAAAAAAAAAAACTTAACATATCTTATATGTAGTTTTTGGCTTTGCTCTATAAACTTTCATGAAATATTTAAAAGTATAAATTGTTTTTATGCAAAAACAATTGATTTATTTTAAAAATGTATTCATTCATAAAATAATTTATTTTAAAAGTACTAAAAAATGTGCCAATTATAAAATTCGTTTTTTATTTAACATTTAAAGCAATGTTGCGGACATGCATCAATCTTTTGAATCAATTTTTACTTTTTTCTTAATGCACGCAAAGGGACTTAATTAATAATTTAAAAGTGGATATGTGATTGAATTGATGTACTTTCGATACTAATTATCTAGTCAGAATAGAATTTTATTCAAATTAATTTTTCTTTTTTTTTTTTTGTAAAAAAAATTATAAAAAAAGACGTAATTTACAAATTTTTTAAAATAAAATGAATTTATATATATCTATTAAAAAAAGAAAAGAATCCGGAGAAAACCATTCTTCTAGAAAGACTTAATTTTAAAACTCTACCCTATGCTTCCAGCATAATTTTTTTTTAGACATCACAGAGGTCAAAAAAGTCAAATTTTCAAAATGGAAAATAACATTTTTTGAATTCTAGATAAAAAAAACAAAACAAAACAAACAAATAATATAACAGCTGAAATTATTACCAAATTTATTATATTGTTACCGTGGAACCCTTATTTTAATTTTATTTATTAACATTTTGCTGCCATTATTCTTTTTTGTTTTATTTTACTCAGAATACAAATTTAAGGCAAGGACTGATATTTTTTTTTTTTAACCAGAGCTGTTTGTTTCTTAAACTGGCAGTTTGATTAGCAATATTGGAAAGTGGCAAATATCAGAGCTATGTCCGTTGTTGCTATCATTTTCAAGATATTTGATCGTTTCTGAAGGTTACTGATATTATAAGCGTACAATTTTTCTTCATAACTTCAAAATCATGTTCATAAATAAATGTTCTTTTATTTACCTCTGGACCTTCAACAACTGGGCTATATATTTATTAATTTGACTTGTTGGAGTTGCATTATGGACCCTAACTTTTTCTGAATTATAATAGCCCATATAGGCCCAGGTAAACCATGGAAGCCCTATTATTCTTAGTTTATTGTATGGATTTTAAAAAATTTTGTTTGGCTGTGTAATATAGATTTTTTTTTTATAAGAAAAAATAAAATGCTGCTGACAAATATATTACTCAATAATATATTAAGCATATATTAATATTATCTATTTATAATGATTGTAAATCAATAATGTTTTTATCTGTTTCATTGATATTTATTTAATCAAGTTAAATATTTAACTATAATCTAACCATGTTTTGTTACAAAATTACTCTTTTTTCCTTCAAAAGTTCACTATATTGTGTATAATCTTTTTTGCACCAAGGTTCCTATGTTGTTTTCTTTTTTTCACTAGATACGCATCTATATCTATATCTTTAATTATATAAAATTTAAATTCTTTGTCAAATTTATAATGATAAAAGCTTAAATATTTTTGTTAGATTAAATTCTTTTTACATAAGCCGTTTAGTTGTTGAAAAAGTGGTGAGTTTCTTTCTAATTTTTATGCAATTGAGGAGCTCAGTAAAAAAGTGGTTCAAGTGAGTTAAAAAAAATCGATAAATGTGGTTTATATTTGCTTGCTAACAAAAAATAGAAGTTTTACTGCAAATATTTAATAAATATTAAAATATGTTACGTTTTTTATTTCAAGTTTTTTTTATACTCTTGTTTTGGATCCGCTGGACCGGTTTCCGAGTGTTTCCAATAATATCCTGTGTTTTCAGTTCTGTTTTAAATTTTATCTTAAGATTTGTTAAAAGTTAGCCCCACGATCCCCACAAAGTGTTATATTGATATTGAATGTTTGGGTCTTATACTGATTACAATATAATACAATTATATATATATAATTGAATTATATATATATAATTGAATTTTTTAAAAATTTATTTTATTTAATTTCTTTACACTTATTATTTATAACACTTTCCTCTTATTATTTATGCCAATTAATTAGATTTACTAAGGACAATTATTATATTTACTACGAACAATTATTATGTTTCAAATTATAACGTAAATTCTAAGTGCAAGGAGATTACCCAAATTATGTTCACTAACTGGTACTCATTTCACTTGGTCAAACAGAAGTGGTAAACTTCTAAACGTTGAGGAACACTGTAGGAGGAGAACTCCTGTACTCTGGCCGTAGGTCCATTATATATACCTTCCAAAGTGCTTGGATTAGCAGTGCTTTATCTTATGTCGATTCAGTAGTTTTCGCTACTGGGTTTCCTCGTATATATATTATACGAGGAAACCCAGAGTGGTACCCAGAGCATATACTATAATAAGCACGTGGAACCCAGAGTGTACCTATTAAGAGACGATCCTAAACAGGGCCGGTTCTAGGTAGCGTTTGACCCTGCGCAATGTTCTTTGCGGGGCACACCCCTTTAAAAATTAATATTTTCTCAAACTATTTTTATTTTATAATATAAGTTTTGTGTGGAAAATAAGTATATACATCATATTCTAAAATAATTATTATATTCTTCATTAATAATTATTATTTCTTTTCTGCCTTTATTTATTAGAAAGGGACAGGGGTCCGACAATAAATAAAGGACCGGCTCTGATACTAATTATTGAACAGACTACTCTTATGTTGATTTATTTAGATGAAATTTTTTGGTTACTTTTTAACTTAAAAAAAATAATTAAAAAAATCTACCATATTCAAATATTTTTAACTATATAATAATATTAAAAATATCCTTGTACCAGTTTTCCTCTTTCCACTTTGCAATGCTTACTGAATAAATAATATAAATACTGAGGAATACGGTGGAAAAAAAAGTAATGGATAAAAATCATTAGCATAAATAGTTTCATTAAGAATTTTCACATATTTTTAGTGTGTATTTTAACATCGAAAGCTCGCATATTTTATAATAAACTTCCAGATTCACAAAAAAGTCAGGACATTCACTTGTACCAATTTTTTCCAGCTGAGCCCCACAATTAATTTTTTTTTTTAACAAAACTTAAAGCAGCTAGTTTTTGGAGAATGTATCTATGTAAGATTGTTATTTTCATTTCATATTAGCCAATAACTAGATAATAATATCTCAAATTATTCAAATAATTCTTTACTTATATTATCGTTTAAAGAAGAAGAAGAAGAAAAAAAACAAAATTTTGGATACTAGTATTTTTAAATTTACTAGGTCTGCTGGGGCAGAAATTCCATATCATTTCGGCAAACATATCAGCTTTTTTGTATCTTGCCTAATTAGGCCCAAAAAATAAAGGGAGAACAATAAAGAGTTTATTATCTAAATGATAATAAAAGTATTTATATAAAAACTTAAGTTTTCAGCAACTAATGCTCATGTAAATATTATAAATATATATTTGAAAATCCAATAAAGAAAAATAATTATTGAAAGAAATAATAATAATAAAAATTGGCCTAGTAAGATAAAACTATGATTTTATAGAAGTTGTACATATATTTTTTAAAATGTTTTATTTCAAAAAGATTAAATTCGCTAACAAACAAACCAACCAAAAAAAAGGAGCATATGTGTAAAATGTTTTCATTTAGTAAGTAATAATTATTACGATAATTATAAATAAAAATATTTAAATGTTTCAGCCTGGCTCCAAAAAATTAAGAAATGAGAAGAGAAAATTGTGATTCTTATATAAATATATATTTTGTTTTTTAAATCTGAATGGTATAACAGAATAGTAAATCAGTTAAATAATAGTTAAAACAAAATGTCTAAAAGCAGCTTTATCTTGTTAATATCTCTTCGAGAAAAAAAAAAAAATAGTTACAAAAGCATATTTTTTTTTAGACGTAATTTTAAAATGACATAAAATGAAGGCATCGAAAAGTCGTTAAGGTTATATGTTACAATGCAGATGTAATAAATACACAGAGATCTAAGAACTGATTATTCAGTAAATAAATAGCCAAGTAGGAAATCTATTACCAATTAACCCGTGAATAATTGACCTTGGATTAAAAGATACATTAGTAATTTTTTAGAATCTAAAAAACATTGATGACATAAAGTCTTCTATTTTTTTTTTTAGCTCACTGGATGAATTTAAGATCAATCGCTAATAATCTAATTGCTTTAAAACTTATAGCAATCTGCCCAAAAACAAATTGGGACACAGAAACAAATGGGGACTCAAATTTAAATGATGGGCAAAGCGAAAGTATGTTTCGTTTTGGAATTTGAGTGAAATAGTGTGATCCTAAATCTGTAGAGATAATTGTGACGGTAGAAGTAAATAGAGATCACAAAATAAAAAATAATAATAATTTAAACTTGGACGGGATTTTTTAAAGAAGACCATATTAAATTATGCACAGAAATGCAATTTGTTGGGGTTCTCAAAAAAAAATAAACATATAAAAATATAAAGTCGAGGAAAAACAATGTATTCTCAAATTAAACAATACAACTATGCACATTAAGTGAATCAAAACATTAGGCACATATAGATTAGTAAAACACAAAAAACAAGAATGACAGTAATAACTAAAACAACACGAGCCGCGAAATCATGTGACCCAAAAAAGGAATATTCTTTTTCCAAACATTAAAACAAATCGATCCATAATCATACATCGATAGCGGCTATATTTCTCAACATAATTAGTTAAAAAATAATTAATATAAAAATTTAATAGAGGTAGAAAAACTTGTTCATTTTTCAAATATTTTTATTCATTAAATCCATGTAACTTGTTTTCCTTATTAAAAAAAAAAAAAATTGATTGCATTAAATATTTTCATTTTTAACTGTTACATAATTATTATATGTAAACGTAAAAATTAAGCTGCTCTTAGACTTTTAATATTAACTATATGAAATATTTCTTAATGCTTTTTTTTCTCAACTTGTTTAGTACTTTTGTCAATTTTCAGCATGAATATTATTACGCTTATTTTTCATTAAAAAAAAATCTCACTTTGATCTTTATGATTATATCCACATAATGTATGATATTTTACATAAACAGTAAAAGTTAGCGACAATATTTTACATACTTAATGACCATTAATTATCTTAAAATTTTCAGAAAAATTGTATGTTACATTGGACCAGGCTAGAGACTCAAGATTGTTTCTCTTCTATTAAAAAAAAAAAAATTGTCTACCTTTTAGCTTCTCTTTCTCTTCAAGAGTTCTAAATTACTATTGTTAATTAAGCACTGTTACGTTTTAATGTAAAGTATGTTTCCATGTTAATAATTGATTTAAGGTTGTGCATTTTTTAATAAACATACAATTTATAGTTAAACTTCTTTTTTACATTCTCTTATACCAAATAAAAGGAAGTATTGCGGTCGTATCAAAGTTTCGCTTGTGTTTATATTTTATATATATATAAAACGAAAAATCGCAGGAGTTTTTTTGCGATTTTCTCGAAAATGGCTTCAACGACTTTCTTTAAACTTTGTATATTATCTGATCACATAAATCAATACCTTTTCGACAAAAAAATTGATTTTTTCGGATTCAGTAGCGTTGAGCTTTTCTCTAATGTATAACAGTACAATATATTGCACAGCTGCCTATATAATAATAGTAATACACAGAAGTATTGCTAGAATGCCAGATAAAAATGTACTTATGGTGGTCCCTTCAGTGTAGTGTATTGTAAAGCACGAGGCGGGAACTGCTTATAAAAAAAAATTTAAAATATTTTTCGGGCCTTCAGAAATCTCATTTACGGGGGCTCCGCCCACATATCTCCCGTGGAGCCAGAAAAAAACCAAAGCAAATCAGTTAACTGGAAGTGCATTAGAGAATAGGTTTTCTTTGAACTTTGTTAGAAAACTAGTATAATTTTTTTCTCTAAACTTGGAATGCGTACTGTATGTAAATATATCATATGTATAAATGTATCATTTCTATTTGAAACATTTTGCCCCAAAAAATTGATTCAAGGGATTCTGCGGAATGTTTGACGTTAATAACTTTGAAATGTTTGTTGGTTGTGTGAAGTTGGTTCAAATATTATTGGCGCTTTCTTCTGGGTTACATTGTAATCACTGTTTTTCTACATTTCTTGGTAGAAACGTATCTCCTTTATTTTTAAATTTAATGTAAGGACAAATAAGTAATATTTTAAATGTAAAGAAAATTTGTTTTCATATACAAGCGTATTAACACAGAAATAGAAAGTCTGTGAGTGTTTCACAACAAATTTTTCTAAATCAATTGCAGTACCAGTCTTTAAGCCTGGAGGATCATAAGAAATCAGAAGTTACCTACAATAAGATGGATGGTTATGTAAATAAAGTTACTGTATTAATGAGGATAAGAAAGCTTTAGTCTTGGCGGAAGACAAAATACCCCTAAGGCTAATGGATTTTCGAAGGGTGGATAAAAGAATGTAAGTATCCTGAAATGGAATTGTATGGAATGTTTAAGGTGCGGGATTAAAAGCAAAGGTCAACATGTAAGAAATATGCTCTTAAAGGTTATATGCTCTAGGGAAAATCCTATCCCTGAAGAACCGGGAGTTCATAAGATATAGTGTAAAGGGAAGGGATTAGCTCAGTGATAGCGCACTGGACTAGCAACGCGGAGGTCCCGGGTTCGAATCCAGCATGCTGCTCTTAGATTTTTTCTTCCTAGGAGGCTCTACAGCTCACTGTCCGGTGATGGGTAGTGTTTTCTGCAGCTAGAGAACACTGCTCGGCGGCCAGTAGTGCACTGAGAAGGCTCGGGGGCACAATAGATCTATTAGGCGCAGTGCATGTTCCCTTAAAAAAAGAAAAAATAGTGTAGGGTAGAGTAAGTAAACAAGAAGCGTGGACTCACCTTTCAGTTTTTAATTGAGGTTACAAAAAAGTTCAGCGTAAAGTTTGATTTAAGGCAACTTCAACTGTTCAACCTGTACTTGAAAAGCAGGAAATGGGTCAATATAGTATTGATTTAATATACCTGATTTATTAAAAAAATAAAAAAATCAAATCTAGAAGGCAGCGTTATTCAACATCGCAGTAATCTGGAGGAACTTAATTACGAGACGCCACGAGCTTAGAGAGAGTGAAATACTCATTTCCATAAAAATCCCGAATCTGGCTCTAAAATAAATGCAGCGAAGTAACGGATGAGGAAGTGCAAGAGTGGCTGAATATTTTCCAAGGACCACAGGCTAATTCCTTGAACGTTTTAAAAATTCTGTTATATGATATCATGAAAGGATGTATAAGTTACTTTAATCTTGGGAGAAGGAAGGGATTAGCTGAGTGGTAGGGCGCTGGACTAGCAACGCTGAGATCCGAGGTTCGAATCCAGCATGCTGTCCTTAGATTTTCTCTTTCTAGGAGCCTCTACACTCACTAGCCTGTGATGGACAGTGTTGTCTGTAGCTAGAAAACACTGCTTGGAGGCCGGCAGTGCACTGAGAAGGCTCCGGGGGCACTAGATGTTTCAGGTCGCAGTGCAATAATCTCTACAACAATCTATATCCACTTTAATCTTTAAATTTACTATATTACTGTTGAATGCTTATTTATAATTTAAAGGAATTATTTTACAATCCAAATTTCTTCATATATATAATATATATATATATATAGTGATAATATTATGTCGAAGAAGAAATAACACGGAGGTCCCGGGTTCGATTCCAGTGCTGCCCCTTAGATTTTTTCTTCCTTGGAGCTTCTACATCCCACTGTTCGATGATTGACAATGTTGTCTGTAGCGAGAGAACGCTGTTCGGAGGCTGACACTGCACTGAGAAGGCTCCGGGCGCTGATGACTATAGTTGTTGATGCACCTTAAATAAAAAAAAAAACATATGCTTTAGATTATTTGACATGTGGGATAAAATTTAAAGATGAAAATGCATATCTTTCAAATCAATAAATCTTTATTTTGTAAATTTATTCGATCTCTTAATTTAAAATATGTCTAAATCTCATGAAGGAGAAGGGAAAATTCCAAATTATGTTAAATTCATAATTAGCGGTCTTGCTGGGTAAGTGAAATAATTTGTATTTTATCGACTGAGTAAATTTCATTAAATTCACTAATGTGTGTTATAGCTGTGGTGCTGTAGTATTTTGTCAACCAATAGATGTAATTAAAAATCGAATGCAGCTAAGTGGGGAGGGCGGTAAACAAAGAGATCATAAAACGTCGCTGCATGCTGTGAAGAATATCGTAAAAAACGAAGGTTTTATCGCTTTATATGATGGTTTCACGGCGAATATTGCTAGACAAATTGCTTATACAATGACACGATTGGGTATTTTTCAAATAGTTATCGAGAATTTAGAGGCGTAAGTATAAAGTATAATTTTAATCATAAATTAACAATATATATTTTTACCTAATCGCCTCGATTGCTAGAAAAATTCAACTTCTGAGAAGAAGGAGCAGTTGCAATCAGTTTGTTTGGTTCTACACCTTCTATCGATTGTGTTGCACACCAAATTGAAAATATTGTAGTGTTTTTCTTTCTAAACTAGCTACTGCAACTAGTTTTAAGTGGGTTCGTATAGATAAAATAATCTAAACTTCAATAACGAAAACACCAATTTATTGTTATACACAATAAATTATTAAATACAACGCTTAATAATAATTATTTCACCGTTTAAACCACAAAAATTCACTTTGTTCACTTTTGTACACTTTTCACAAACTATGAAGAGTAAACTAAGCACCGCAAACGAGTGATTCTGTTGTGATATTTAGAAGATAGTTTTAGATTTAAGGTGGGTGCTGGTTGTGTTCTTCACCGAAGAACAGAACCTGTAACAAGCCCATAACAGAACAAATGAACAAGCCCTTCTTTCACACTAACATTATTACAAAGCACAGCCGTTTTCTTTATTTTTTGGAAATTACATTCCTTGTTAAACTAGTTTTACTGTAAATCTAGGTGAACGGCTGTTGATCATTTTCTTCGCCGTCTCTTTTCTGGGTTTCTTTTTTTTTTTTATAGGTTTCCGCTATATAGCCAGCGCTGGTGTTGCAGGAGACCTATTCTCACGATAAGTTTAGCCGAACCTAAAGCTTTCTAGGTACCGGATTTGATACCGCTATTTTAATGGTTGCACTTACAAGGCATTTTCATATTCAACAAAATGATAAATTTCGAAGAGGACTCTAAACTGGAGCGAAGCGATATGCTTTTTGTGTTTGTATTTTCAATTGCCCAGGCCCAAGTGCCGAAAATACATTACTAGGTATTTTGCTAGTTCCCCGTCTAGCCATGATGTATAAAGTTCCATAATCGTTCTGAATTGATTTAAATGGAATAATTAGCTCGGAATCCTTGTCTCAGGATCTCATCGGGCTTATAATCACAATTAGTCAACTGCCTGAAAGATTGTGCTTAGCTAAGAAACGTGAATCCTTGATTTAGCCTTATAAGTCTCCTGGCCGTACTTCTCACTCCATCCTGGATCTTTCCGTTTACTGCATCTAAGCCATGTCATGTAATATGTGTAATTTACTACGTTATGAAATATCTGGAGAGCCTACGATTATTGAACAAATTTAGGCCAAATTTGAAATCTAATACTGTCTACTGTATCGGGAAGCCAGGACATGATGCCTCTACACTCTAGCGCGAATCAAGGATAGTTTCTGTATATTTATTAATAGAATAAATAGAATTTCCAATGCAGCTGAAATATATTTATGAACCTAGTAGTAGTTGGATATTTATGAACCTAATAATAGCTGGAATCATTATTTAGGAAACAATAAATTATTTCAATTGAATCTTCTAAATCAGAATATATGAACAGAGCAGTTCAAAAAAGTGGTCTATAAAAAAAAGCGTTGGTCTAGTGGCTAGTGCACTCGCCTTTCGTGTGAGAATTCAGGAGGGTACGATTCCCGTGAAGGAAAAGTCGCTGTTAACCCAGCATCGTGATAAAAAGTTGGGAAGTTACAGTTAGTAGAGCCCTAGGCAGCGAAGGCTGGAACTAAACGGCGTGGGAACTTGCGGCGTGCTTACCACATACCCCCTATTCAAATCGCCGTCTGGCAAGCCTTGGCCATTCATGGGCTGTGCCGCCCGCCATAGGGTTTTTTTTTTTTAATACATACAAAAAAAATCTGATATGAAACACTCTAGACGCTCTATATACAGCAATTTACATAATTTTGATTTATTATTTATTTTTCGGGTATTTTCCAGTTACAAATTTCACACATAACCGAAAATATTTGTACATCCTGAAAATAATTTAAAAAAACCTATTACTTTTGGTAGTTTCGGGAAAATGGAATGACGACCACACATTCAATTCTTATTAGTATTATATAGAGGCATATAATATATTGCAATGGCACTCCATGGGAAAGCCTAATGTTAATCCTCTCACAGAACATCCCTTAAATGAATTATAAAAGTTGTAGCTCTTTTTATGGTTAGTTGATATACCAAATTTAATGAAAATTGTTGGAGCCGCTTTCGAGAAAATCGCAAAAACTAGTAAATCTATTCAATAAAGGTTCGTCGCACTATTTTGACGTACCTTTTATTGCCGTGTCCGCTAGAAGTAAACATTACTAAACGGAATACTAAGTTTCGCTTTCTGTGATTTTCTGTTTTATGAGTTACGCTGTTCACTCATACATGCATTGAGAAAGAATACAGATACACGCGCTCTCACCAATGAGATAGAGTGAGAGCACACATTTTTGGACTCGAGAAATCTCAAAACATTTCCGGGGAAAACTCAATTTCGAAAATTTGACACGATCGTAATACTTCCATTAAAAGTTTGAATAAAAATCGACAGATTGGCTTTGTAATTGAAGACATACTTTTTTATATAATTATATTAGGCATTCATTAATGCCATTATTGAAGAAAAAGGGGTTTAAATATCTATGAATATTTGGACATTTTTTTATGAATTATGATATCTATAAATATCTAAGAATTTAAATATCTATGATATATGGAATAATTTGGAAAAAACAGCAACATATGAAGAAAGGAAAAAAAACTAAAATTTGTTGAAAACATGCAGGAAAGGAGTAGCAGGTTTTCAAGCGCAAGTTGGCTCTGGATTGTTTGCAGGATTTTTTGCATCTCTCGTAGCTACCCCAACCGATGTAAGTATTTCATCAAATTATAATTTACGGTAAATTAAGTGGTTCTACTATATCAGTTTTTTTCTCATAATGAATATTGATTTGATACAATAGTAATTGCGGTTTTTGCATGTTGAACTTTCCATTAAGTTGGAAGTATTCTTGAATAAATGTGGTTATGTTATAACATCGCTTAATGCACTTTTCTCGGTTTACGTTTTTTTTTGTTAGTGACATTATTTGCTGTTTATTTTTGTCTAAGAAAAGGTGGTAGGCAAAAAGTAAATTCCTATTCGAGTACAAAATGGGCCATAAAGCCCAGAAAATAGAAAACACCATTTCTCTCTCGGAATGTGGCTGCAATGAAACGCGAATTTTATGTGACGACCATCTCGTAAAAGCTCAAACACTTCCCAGAGCCAAACTTCCACCAATAAGGGTCATGATCACTGTATACGGTGGTTTGTTGCAGATCTAATCCACTGTAGCTTTCTAAATTCATTACGTCTGAGAAGAAAACTTTGCATATTGACAGTTGCATCGAAATGTGCAACACCTGCACGTATCCACAAAAAGGATCCAATTCCTCATGATTACGCCCGACCATATGCGACGCACAATCAAGGCTTCAAAAGTTAAACAATTGGGTTATTGGGCTTTACCTCATCCGCTATATTCACCTGTACACTCGCTAACCAACTTACCATTTCTTCAAGCATCTCGAAAACTTTGTGCTGGGAAAACGCACCCACCCAAATCCAGCAGAATGCAAAAAATGCTTCATCTCGGAGCATAGAGTTTTAAATTAAAAGAAATAAACTAACATTTCTCGTTTGCAAATATATATTAATTGTAGTAGTTCCTATTTTGTTAATAACGATGTGTTTGTACCTTATAATGATTTAAAATTCACGTCCGGTAGTCATAATTACTTTTGCACCAATCCTATAGTTATTTAATTGGAGAGTTTAAACATTAATTATATTCCAATTTATGTTATTTTACATAATCATTTTGTTAACATTACAACCAAGGAAAGGGATTAGTTCAATGGTAGTGCGCTGGACACAAGTCCAGTGGTTCGTATCCGGCAGTACTACCCTTAGATTTTCTCTTCCTAGGAGCCTCTACAGCTCACTGCTCGGCGATGGGTTTTGTCTATTGCTCGGAGGCCGCAGTATACTGAAAAATGCTCCGGGTGAATTTCTCTAAGTACCACTTCAGCACCAATACTGCAATATACCAGATCTAGTATCTAATATTAAGGTATATTCAAGGTGTTCCGTGAAAGGTAGGTGGTATATTCATGAAATTCCGTGGTTGAAGAAAATAAGTTTACCGGTTGGGCAATTTTACTGACTGGTATTCGTGATATTCAGGCTTCAGGATTCTCCAAAACGGTGTCCAAAAAAGTTATCTACTATAGAGGCCCTTACTATGTTGCAATAATCATTTACTCACCAATTTTATTTTCAGGACTTTGGTCAAAGCTCAAAAAGTATATAAAATTTTTGGCCAGGCCTGAATGATATTAACCATAAGAGAAGATGCACAAATGGTACCCGAAACGTAGGGCAACAAAGAATTATTTTTCTTTATAAACTACTCTGGTCATTGCCGTATAAACAGCCCCTTATAATTTTAAGGCTTGACGATTTGAAAATATGTTTATTGATGTTAGGTAAAATTAATGTAAATAAGGAAATATATATATATATATATATATAAATACCTAGATATAAACACCTTATTTTCCTTTATAAAGTTTTTAGCGCTGATCAGCTTTTATAGACGTTACGATTAATATGTAATCAAATGTTGAACGAAACGTTTGCAAAAAACTGATATAGTTTCTTCTAAAAATGTTTCTGACCAAAGTCCTCGAAATTTAAAATTGGTTTCGAATAATCGTTAATATAATTGTACTCATTTTAAAAGAAACAAGAATTGTGATTAATGCCAATTTATAAGGTGGCTCTTGTTCGTATGACTGCTGATCGTAGACTACCAGATAATGAACAGAGGAAGTACAAACATGTAATAGATGCTCTAATTAGGATACCAAAAGAAGAAGGTATTGCAGCTTTATGGACAGGTGTAACGCCGACAGTGCTTAGAGCTATGATTGGAACTGCGTCACAACTTGTTTCATATGTTCAAGCAAAACATTACTTATTGGATAAAGGTATAGGGAAACTTAAATATGAATTTCGTTTACATGGGAAATGAGTTTTATAGACAAGATTATTAAAAAAGAATGCTCCTTCAATCTTAGCAAAGAAAACAAACTTAATCACATGTACACGTAAACAAATAGTGTAGCCTATACTATACCAATATCCATAAAATTGTAAAAATATTTCTTTTATAGGATATATGAAAGACGGTCTTGGTTGTCACTTTGCCTCCAGTTTAATTTCTGGATTTGTTTATGCATTCATTACAACTCCACTTGACGTAGCCAAGACGAGGTAAATATCTGACTTTTATCATCATTATTTACTACAGTTAAAAATTAAAGAAACAATTAATAATACTTGATCAGGGTGCAGACAATGAAGACAATTAACGGCGTACCCGAATACAGCAGTATGTTTGATGTTTGGGTAAAAACTGTGAAAAAAGAAGGAATCACAGCACTTTGGAAAGGGTTTGGACCATATTACTTTCGAATTGCACCAAATACCGTATTGCTATTTGTATTTGTCGAACAACTGACATATCTGTATAAAGCTTATGTACTTGGCGATCCATCGGCTAAAGGAGGCTTTTAATAAATTCTACCTGTGAAAATATTGTCGATGTCTTTCACCAAAATTATGCCATTGTCTCTAAAATTCGGAGCATAAACACATTAACTATATTTCTTATGTGATATTTTTGTGTTGGTTGAAAAAGTACATTAAGTATATGAAAAAATAAAGTGTTGTGGTTATAATTAATGAAAAGTTACGACAAGACCAAAGATTTGTTTATACTTTCTAAAAACTGGTTCACGGACAAACTGGTTGGCGGAACCAATATACCTCTGAAGATTTTTTTAAATAATAAAATTGAATAAAAATTAGATCTGTAGTATTGGTCATATCAAAAATGGTCCGTCATGGCAAGCTTCCCTTTATTTTGCTTCTGGCCGGTTAGGATCTTCATCCATCCTAGAGTTTAGTTAGATCGTGTATAGCCTTTTTAATCTGACACTGAATCCTAAAGATTCGAATTGTTGAATGCCACTATAATCAGATCTACTTAGGTTCCAGGCATGGTTTGCTTCAGAACCTTCTTCTTTGTGGCCAAACATCTATAATGTTGATTAGGACAGTCCAGAGAAGGTTGACAATGAAATATTGCTGTGCCAAACATCTAGTTAGTACCTTTACACAGACATATTCGGTTTAAAGACATGTCTCTAACTTTGAATACTTTATAAAACTAAAGGAAGAAGCATCCATTCATCTTATAATATATTGTTTGGTGAGATATAGGTTCCAAAATTTAAGAGCACGATGTAAGAACAAATTAGGCAGTTTTCCTTAATGATAATGTCGTTTGTTCGGGTATCTGTGAACATATTATGTAGATTGAATCTGGAGTGAATTTCTAGCCCAAACCTGGTTTTTAGTTTTCTTTGTTATAGCTAGCCCAGAAGTGTTTTAGATAGTACAGGGTTTGCACCCCCCTAGATAACGATCATTAATTTATTCCTTAATGATCCTTTTTTCTAAAAACATCATTTTTCACGAAAAAAACATTGAAAATGTTTATTATTAGTTTTTTTTTTTAATTGAATCAGAATTATAATAATAATTTTTTTTTAAAGTTTTATAATTTCAACAACACTAAATGTAAAGAAAAGTTAAGAAAAAAACATGCCGATTTAATTTTAACTTTTGTTGTATTTTCACAAAATTCAGTTTGAATTCGAAATTGGTTACACAAATACAAACAATATAATTTAATGTAGGTTCGACTGACTCACGATTTTTATCAAATAACCTCCCATAAAACATATTCAATGTTAAAAAAAAATTCAAGTAGTTTTATAATTCCATCACAAGAAAAATTATTCATTAAATTGAATGGTATTCATGACCTAGTTGCCTTTGAATGTTTTGTATATAGTTCTTCATTTAATCTAATTTTTGGTTTATAATAATTGGATGTTAAGCCTGCCTGAACAAATAGACGATTCCTTTAATTTTTAGATCTTCTTTTAAAAATAAAGAACTGAGTTAGTAATAGGACTTTTTGGGAACAGGAATTTGTTTGTTAAATAACTATACAAATGTAAATAATATAAGTATATATTGCAACATGAATTCACCAACATATTTCATCAAATACGCTGAATGAAAGTTAGGTACTAACAATTAAGCAGTCTTTTTTTTCTAGTTCCAAAACAAAAAAAAGAAAAATAAATAAAAATTAAGACTGAAAAAAAAAAACAAACGAAAAGCTTCCAATGTTTGACAAAATTAATGTTTCAAAACATATAGGAAATTATTGATTTCCTTTTGCTTTAAAATTTCAAAAAAGTTTTTAAGATTCATCTGATTTGTATTATTGATATTAATTTATAATTATAGCTCTGGCTATGTTTAACAAATTCAAAATTACAAGATTGTGGTAAATATATAGGAATAAGTGTATACATTTATTTCATTGCTATAAATGGGTGTTCACCATAAAAGGCAATACTGATTAATATACAATCTGCACTAACTTAAAAAAAAAAAAACATATAAACTTAAAACTTCATTGTACTCTCTATAAATAAATCAACAAATTTAGTTAACTACTATCAAAATATTGGAAAAAAAGAAAACGATATTTAGTATTTATATAATTTTATATGACTTCTTTAAAAAAAAGTGTTTTTGATTATTACAAAAAGCAATATCTTATTACTTGTTTTATTCAAAAAATACATTCAACAAGTGAAAGTGAGTGACATTGGAAATGCCAGACATCGTATAAAATATTTTTAAACAGTGTACAAAATTACTAAAGGTATTTTTCTTTTTTTAAGTTTTTAGATTTAACCTATAAAAACAAGGATATCACAATTATTCAAATAAAATATTATTTTACATACATATTTACACAACTATCTATATTATTATTTTTAATGACTAATTTTCACAAATATGTAGTAATCTGCGTTGATCCTCCTTTTTTTTTGTTTGTTAATTAACAATAAAACGAAAAAATAACAATAAAAAAAAAGGCAAAAATAAAAACGTACCGCTATATATATAATATAGTAACTAAATAAACTAAGAAGTCTACATATACAGTTTTTTAGGTCATGAAAATTGTCAACGAACTTTTTTCTTGTTTATAAGATATTAAATGTTTGTTTTGTTTTTTTGTTTAAAGACAAAAACATTATCAGTTATGTGCAAATTTAAAACTACGCGAGCGTATCAAAATATTATAATGTATATAAATATGTGCTGCTTTTGCCTTATATTTGCGACATTTACTTTGCTAAGCCTTATTTTGAATTATCCTGAAAAAATTTCAAATAAGAAAAATACATCAAAAGATATTTTTTTTTTGAGAATAATTGTTTTTATTTGAAAAAACAGTTAAGAGATAGTAAATAACAGGTAAAATATACATATATTTTATAACGTTATACAATAATATTTTACCTATTAGTAGGCTCTTCATAAAAATGTGTATTTGAATTGAAATAACTAGTGAGTATATAGACAACGGCTTCATACGTTGACATCATAATTGCTGTATTTGGTATTTGTCTTACTAATTGTGTTGATAACCCTCTATAAACACCTCTATAACCTTCTTCTTTATACACTAGGCTTAATGTTTGCCAAAATCTATGATATTTATTACCTTCTTCTCTTAATCTGGTTCTTGCAACCTCTATAAAAATTATTAAAAAAAAAAATCTCATGACAAAGTTATAAAAAAGTACAATATTTTCCAATAATAATAATAATAATAAATCGCTAATATTTAAATCTCATATTGAAAAATATTCAACAAAGAAATAATCTGATCGTAAAATGAAGGGTCATTTAAATATATTTTTTGAAATTGACTGGTGAAATATATTTGCTTACAAGCAAATACCTAGTAAAATTTTTTCCAAACCCAAACCAGTAAACTGTATTTACTAAAAGTGTAATTTAATATAAAAACTACTTTCGGTAATTATGCAGAAGCCGACCCCCAAGATGGCAGACCACTAAATACATTAACCGCTGAGTTAAATATTTCGATTATGTACATATCGATTTCTTTTCTTGTTTATACTACAAACAAAAAATAAAAAGGAATTGGTTTGTTTTCTAATATAATGGTTTAATTCAATTTATTCTGCATCTTATTTTTGTAAATGTTTCTTATAATGAACCTACTGAAGTTAAATTAGTATCAATTATTGTTTAGCGTTATAAATATTTCTTTTTTCTGTTTTTTTTGTACGCATGTTAAAAGAGCCTAATTATTGTAATTAATGAATAGATTCTCATTTCTCCTCGTCAAAGAAGGAAAACTGAGTTAATACATTATTAATTTCTAAATTATAATAAAAATGGAAAAACTAACCATGTGGATAGGCTATGCAAGATGCTACAGTCTTTGAAACAGCTCCAGCCATCATAAATTCTATGAAATCTCTTGAAGTTTTCTCTTCAGCTGATCTTGCTGTATCATTTCTAGCAGACCTTAATTTTATTAATTCAGCTTTTATTGCTTCATATATAACAAAGTGTATTACAGTTTCTGATATACCCCAATATGATGCTGTGATGCCTTTGTAAAAACCTAAAATACCCTGAAACAAAGGTAAATAACCAAAATAATAAATTAAATGTAGTATTTAATTGAAGTATATGGAACTACTAATCGTGTTGTAAAGTATCTTAATGACAAAATAAGAAATGAGGTAAAAATAAGAAGCAACTGATATTTTGAATTTTTTCATAATCCATTCAAAAGTAAAATCCTCATATTAATGAATATTATATATATACGGAAATTAGTGCAAACTTTTCTCTTTATAATCACATTAATTAAGGAATATAAGAATTAGAATTTTTATGTGCTAACCGCTAAATTACATTTTCAATGAACGTTTCATATCATATAGTTTTTATATATACATTTATATGTTGAATTGTCACACGTGTTGGGGAAAACTGGCGAGACCAGGACTCGCGCAAGGGATTTATAATGCAATAATAGCCAGCAGTATCAATTAGAAGGATTAGATTAGATTAGCCGTGGGATGGGTACCAATCCTCAAGCACTGCAGCCAATTAGAGGCTTATTGTGCCCTACTCCTGTAGGTGTTGTATGAGAAACTTCCTCTTTTCATGAGACTGGGGACTTTCTTTATCAGCTTTCTTTGAGCTATTATCTCTTCCGTCAACGTGGCAAAAGCCTCATTCAAGAACAGATGCGAGGCCATTTCCTTACCTTTCTGACATGTTCTGTACAAAGTTTCCCTACATTTTCAATTAAGAGGATAGAATCTAGAGGTGCGAGGCCGTTTCCTTACCTTTCTGACATAGTCTATACAAAGTTTCCCTACATATTTAATTAAGAGGATAGAAGCTAGTGTTAACATTTCTTAGTATTATTTTACCACTAATCAAAAACTTGATTAGAAGAATACTATTTCTTTTCCTATAAAGTAGCCCACAAGGGTTAACTGTTGCATGCAGTTTACTTGGGGAGTAGCGACCACACGGGTTACCCAAGCTCAGTACACAATACACTTAAACTACATACATTCTTTCCTTTACAGACAACGACAAACACATACACAACTATGGTCTACGTTCCTAGTTAAATGGCGTAAATCAAGGGAGAAGGAAGGGATTAGCTAAGTGGTAGCGCGCTGGACTAGCAATGCTTAGGTACCGGGTTCGAATTCACACATGCTGCACATGGATTTTCTCTTCCTAGGAGCCTCTAAGCTACTGTCCGGTGTTGTCTTTAGCTAGAGACACTGTTCGGAGGCCGGCAGTGCACTGAGAAGGCTCCAGGGGGCACAATAGATCTTTCAGATCGCAGTGCAATAAATAATCCCCTAATAACAATCTAATCCTATAAAGTACAAATCATTTCAGTATGCTCTATTAGACAGGGATTTTCTGACAGAAAAACTATTAAAATTTTAAAATGGATTAATTTCTTTGTTGAAGACCAATTCCTAACTCCACATCTGATAGCAAACCATCATAATTATTATAGCAATATGTAAGAAGATATATACATACAGACTGCCTATATATTCTTCTAATACACTGAGCAGCTGTGAGCCTTTGGCCAGCACTATGATCTAATTGAAGTCTTGTTTTTACAAACCAGATTGGGTTGGTGGCAGAACAAGCCACAAATCCTACAAAAAAAAAAATTAAAAATATATATATATATATATAGACATGAATAAAATGTGCTTATATTTAATTAAACAAAATTATAAAATTTTCATAACTGATAAAAAATATATTTCTTATTGCTTTGTAATAACTTTAACTTTTCACAATTTAATGGTAATGCAATAAGCAGACTCAAATTTTATTAGGAATCATTAAGGAGGCAAGAATAATTTACTTTTATCTAAATCATATTTTTAATTATACATTTATTAAAAAAAAAAAAAAATAGTTCGAGGAAGAAAACTTCCATACCGTCTTAGTGAAACTGGCACAATCACACAGATGAGTCTCGAGAACGTCGAACCAACATCCTATAAACAAATTTTCGGTGCTTTATCTTAAATTAACATTTTTTTTTTTAACACGTATTAATTATAACGAATTTAAGACATATAATTTAAAATTACAATCTTCAAAGATTTAAGCAGTTTAGATTAAATTAGAAAAAGTAAGTTTGGAATGTCCAATATTTTTTTTTTTTTTTAAATTGTGTTCACTACAATTTCTATACAGATAAATTCATAAATTTCTATAATTCATAAATCACAATCATTTTTTTACTTTCTCTAAGTGCTATTAGGAAGTGTTGTAATCGTGTCAAATTTTCGAAAACGAGTTTCCACCGGAAATATCCGTTTTGAGGTCCCCTGAGTCCAAAAAAGTGGTTTTTAGAAAACAACGGGTTGTGTGTGTGTGAAAAGAATATCTCAAAAACAAAAAGTTATAGGAAGCTCAAACTAGGTACTCCATCCATTAGGTACTTTCCATCGCATCACACACGAAGCGCCTGGAGCCTTCTCAGTGCACTGCCGGGGCTCCGGACAGTGTTCTCTCGCTACAGATCATCGGGCAATGAGCTGTAGAGGCTCCCTAGGAAGAAAAAATCTACGGGGCAGCGCTGGACTCGAACCTAGGGACCTCTGCGTGAGAATTCAACGCGCTACCACTGAGCTAATCCCTTCCCTACTCTCTGTAGTTTTAAAGTGATTCATCAATTTTTTTATACACCTGATGTGACTTTAACTAAAATAACTGCAAAAATATTGTAGGGGGGGTAATAAATGAGGAATTAATAAAGTGTAATTCAAACGTCATTTTTCAATATTGTCTACTTTTTTTTGTTGTTAATAATAGATCCAAACTAGATCAATATGTAAAATAACAATGGTTCCAGTCTTTTATTAGGAACAATACATAACAGAAACTTAGTAGGGTTTCTACTTTCTGTGCAATTAATGTTTCTAGTATGAACACAACAAAGTGAAACAAGGTGGGTCTGTCTACAAATGAAATTATTTTACTAAACGGTTAACCCAATACACATAGACTGGTTAAATTTGAAGTAATAAAGACTAGAAATTTTAGAATTTAAAAATAGACTAACTAAGGAATAAAATATAATGCTATTTATTTATAATTAAAAAAAAAAAAAAACATATAAACACAGTCCACTTTATTAAAAACAATAGGAAAAAATATTAAAACTGATGAACCCATAATTAAACAATTCTAACTGGGTTAATTGACATCCTTTTAAAATGAACATTAAACATTTAAATTCAAATCCAATTGGGCTATAAAATAAAAATAATAGCAACTATATCCAACAAAAAATGGTCCATGTTGAATAAATAGGATCAGTAATTTTATTCAAACTATTATACAGATGTCAAACAATTTCAAACAGTCCTTTACTTTGTTTACATAGAAACCATTTTTTAGCGGCTCCTTATTTGGATGAAAACGGAACGAAAGTTTCTTAGGTTAAAAACCGAACACTATAACTTTGTTTTGTTTATTAGACTTAAAAACTTTTGCAAAATATGATAGAATTAAATGGCAAAAAGTCCTAACATGTATAAAACACTTTATTATACAGTATGAGCTTTCGGACCAAGCAGCCAGGTCATTCTCGAGATAACAACTAGACTAAAACATTGCAGCTTATACAAGTTAGATGATAGGTTATATTATGTATTTCAGCAGTGTTGGAAAACAAGCGGTGTCATTATTTCAATAAATTCGAATATATGGCATTAAGAGCAGCAATATCTGTTTTAAAATTGATAGATGTGTTTCTATTGATGTACATCATTTCTAAAAATTTTCTTTTAGTTTGTACAGAAACTTTTCAACTATTATAGTTTGTACAGAGAAAGTTTGTTATTAAAGTGTGTACAGTTTTGTAGTGTGTTGAGAGAGAGCTGTGTTGTCTTTTTACTTTTAACGTCATATTTGTGTTTCGAATTCAATTTGGAACATATTGTTCCAAAATACAAATGTTTTTTAAACTTATTGTATGAAACATAAAAACAAATACCAATCAATTCTCCAATATATATTATAATATATATACACAAAAAAAAAAGTATTCTAGACGTGATGCAACTGTCATATGACAGATATCGTTTGAATTTTTTAAATCTTAATACTAAAGATGGCGTCCGTATTTTTGTTTCGTAATTGTTAATTATTTGACAAGAAATTAAAATGCTACTTTAACACACTCCAATCCAACACTGCGCCCAAAATTTATAGAAACAAAGGCTTTCTTGATCTATTGTTGAACAATCCAGAGACAATCATTAATTGAAGTTTTTTTGAGGGGGGGGATATTAACCTATATTAAAAAAAATGCATCCATGTAACGGTTATTAAGCGCAAATTATTCGCAATTAACGACAAATTATGTATTTACTTGGCACAACAACTTGTTTCTAACGAAATTGATAATACGTACATCAAATTTCTTTGTCCGCACAACAAAATAAACTTCTAATTTACCGTTATTAACGTAATTCTTCGATTTAGCTGCATTTTTTCAGTTTTTTTTTTTTTTTTTTTTTTATAATATATACGATAAATATATATGAGGCTAGTCTTTAAAGTATGACAAGCAATAAAGTAATGTAAAGCAAAACAATAAAGTAAAGTTATTTTTTCACGCGGGCTTAACGTCCAACTACCAAATTAGGTGTCGTGGACGGCGGTGGAAACACCTACTTTACCATTAACATTTTTTAAACAGAAATAAAGTTTAGCAGTTATTATAACCGGGACTCGAACTGGGATCCTCCCAATTACAAGTCACTGTTCATAACCACTACACCAACACCTGCCCCTTAAAAAACTGTGTGTTTAAAACAATAAAGTAAATTAATTACTAAAAGTTGTTTTAGTCAACAAAAATGATAATTCAATCAATTTTAATAAACAATTCATTGGCAGAAATAATAAAATTCATTAAAGTATTATATTGCTTATCTAAATAAAACTACATATATATTTTTTTAATTTAAGGCGCGTCAACATCTATGGTCACTTGTTACAGACAACACTGGCCCCCATCGTCGGACAGTAAGCAGCAGAGGCTCCTAGGAAGAAAAGTTTTAAGAGTAGTACGACTGGATCCCCAAACCCCGAATCTCTCCACGTTGCTAGTCCAGTGTGCTACCACTGAGCTAATACCTTCCCTATATGATTATGCCAATATTATTTAAATAATTTATATTTTTAATTTACTTTTATAATCACACAAATAAGAATTGATCTATTGGTTGGAAAATAAATTCAATTTTAAACTAATTATTAAAAAGGTTTGTCAACATTGTCACTACAAGGTTGTATTGTGGTATATTCACTTACGCTATTATCAATATTATGATAAAAATGTTATAAAAAAATGCACAAAAAAAAAAAAAATTAAACTACATGTCGATAAATATTAACATAAGTACGAATGGACATGCTATATCGTTGTAATTATATACTTTGTCGCTTAATTATTCAATTTGTTTTTGTAGGATTATTTTGCAATTTTTTTTTTTTTGTCGTTCTTCACTACACATCATTTGCCGTCCAATATACATTATTTTGTTGGACTGACATGTGGGGAACCTTTCTTATTTCTTTGGTAGATAATCAATAAAGAATTATCAATAATTCTCAATAGTAGAATTATTAAAATAAAGTTGGGACTGAAACACTCACACAACTTTCAATCTTACAGCTGTTTATGCAATTATATAAAAACGACAAATTTTCTGAGATTATGAGTGGGGAGACTTGTAGTACCAATCCAGACAGATAGTTCACTTAGTTACATTGTAGTCTAAAAGAGCAAGCTAATAACATTGAACCACCAACCCAATATTTGAAATTTACCACTACACAAATTCTGAAATCTTTATATTTCTAAGGAAATTTTGAATACCATACATACGTACTAAAGAAATTAGAGTGGAAAGATTAATGTTACTGTTCTCAGAACTTTCGAAAAAAGAAGTTCCAAGGGATATGTTTCCGATCAATGTGATATGCATTTATGCAACGGCCATTTCCAAAAATATTCAATGAAGTCGCAATTTTCAGCTTGATAGAGTTTACCCGATACCTTCGTGTTTAAAGTCCTCATGAGCTTAGTCTAGTGGCTAGCGCACTCGCCTTTCGTGTGAGAGATCACGGTTCGGTTCCTGTAAGAGCAAAGTCGGTGTTGACTTGCAGCATCGTGATAAAAAGTGGGAAGCTACAGTTAGTAGCGCCCTAGGTAGCGAAGGACGGAAGTAAATGGTGTGGGAACTGCGGCATGCTTACTATACATACGCTCCCCTATTCAAATCGCTGTCTGGCAAGACTTGGCCCTTCATAGGCTGTTGCGCCATACTTTTTTTTTTTCGTGTTCAAATGGGTCGGTGGTAAATATTATTTAACCGGAATACCAAGTTTGGGTTCGCGATCGCTCTTTTTTTTTCTGTCACAAGGATCAATTTATAAAAAAAAAAAAGAAAAAAAAACCAACACTATATCGAACTCAGGGACCTCAAAACATGTGTATTCCCGATGAAAACTCAATTTCCAAAAAATTTGAGCATTAAGAGAAAACCAAAACAATAAACGAATCAATTATATTTCATAGTTTTTATGTTTCTATTTATAGAAATATTTACATACTTTATTTACAGGCATTATCTTAAGAAAAACAAAACAAAAAAAACTGCGTCATTCTTAAAAACAATGAGGAAAATTTTAAGAAACCAAAAAAAAAAAAAAATAACGAATTTAAAACATTAGTATATTAATGAATTCTTGTTGAAATTGTTTTTACATGTTATTGCTAAATAACATAACACAATTATGGTGATATTTATAAAATACGTTAAATATTAATTGAAGGCCAGAAAGAAAAGAAAAAACTAAGCTAAGGCTTAGTTATTTACAAATTACATTTTATTAAGACAATGATTGCACCATTACAATGAGAAAAGGACGCTTTTACACTACTATTTGCAGGCTACGTTTCAATCACAACTATAGCTAAGTGGTTAGCATACTGGATTCCCACGCGGAGGACTCGGGTTCGAGTCCACGTGTGCTACCCTTAGATTTTTTATTCTTAGGAGCCTCTACAGCTCACTGTCTGTAGCGAGAGAACACTGTCCAAAGGCCGGCAGTGCACTGAGGAGGCTCCGGGCGCCATAGATGTTGACGCCCCTTAAATTTATTAAAAAAATAAATAAATAAAAGAAATCACAACTATTCTCTTCATCACTTAGCACGTACAGGTATAACCACTACAGAACCCCAGATTCATCAGATGGTAATCACATTATACTAGCTTGTTTACAAATATGAGTAAGGGAGAGATAAGTTATGGAATACTAATACTCACCCATCATAATAATCACATATATTTAGCTTTATATAATTATATAAAAATAATTATTATTAAAACATAAAATTATTGTAACACGCACACATTTCACAAAGTGTAAAACAATATTTAATTAGATGATAATATAAAGTGAAAATAAATACACTTGTTAACACAACATTTAATATGGCGTAAAGCACGAGGTTAAAAAAAAAACAATGAAATTGTCATTCATTATATATTATGCGGATAAATCATTTATATATATTGTTCCTGTTATGTATAATGGCTTATATTGAATTGTCAGATAATGATTTATGTGACATAATCGATTAGTTCATAGGCTAAAATGGCTATTTGATTTGTGCATTTAGCTGTCACCAAAATAAGTATGCTTTCTATGACTTATAAAGGCATTTGAAAACCAAACAGGACAGAGTTATTTTTACTTTCTCTTCGTGGTAAGAAATACGAGGGTCATTTAATAAGTAACGAGACAAATCGCTGTAGCTCAAAAACGATTTATTTAATTAATATAAAACTTTGGCTACTTTTCAACATTCTCCCCAGTAACATTAATACACTTTTTGTCCCATCGTTCTTCTAATTTGTGTATGCCTATGGCAATAAAATTCTTTGGGTTGATCTTGAAGCCACTTTTGCATCTCATTTTTAACTTCTTCATTAGATTGAAAATGTTTCCCACGTGGGAGCATTTTTAAGGGATCCAAACACATGGAAGTCCGATGAGGCGGGAGGTTGGGGCAGTAGGGGGATGTGGAAGGATCTCTCACCCCACATTTTGAAATGAAATCACGTCTTTAGTCATGAGTCCATGACGTTTAGTTCGAATGGCAGGCCTTATTTTGTTTCTAACTGTAATACTGACCGTTGATCTTCGAGTTCATGCGATATTCGAGGAAGGATGTTGCAACTTCAACTGGTCGTCCACTTCGTTGCTCATCACAGACATTTACACGGCCACTTTTAAACTATTCTACCCATTTATAAACGTTCGAACGGTTTAAACAATTATTTATTATTCCCGTACACTTTCAACATTCTTTCGTGGATTTCACTATCTTTGCAACTAAAAATCTAGTCTCAGAGACATTTTCCGTGGTAGCCTGCTTCATTTTGTGGTCATCGACCGGTTTCGGGCGTTCGCCCATCTTCAGGATGCGCTTTTCAGACAGTGTGCCAACACAGACTCGTACAGAGACTTAGTTACACACTAACTCCTAAGTCTCTGTACGAGTCTGTGTTGGCACACTGTCTGAAAAACGCATCCTGAAGATGGGCTAACGCCCGAAACCGGTCGATGACCACAAAATGAAGCAGGCTACCACGGAAAATGTCTCTGATGCTTTCCAGCTCTGCGGAACCAACCACCACAACAAAAATCTAGTCACTGAGCGTTGTTCTTCCGAGGTGTACTGCACGAAAGGACACGCCATTGTGAACTGAATACATTTGAGGTTATGCTTACCAAATACACTCGAACATCTGATGAGAAACTAAGTACAAGGATGCCAACTTAATGCATTGTAACTAGCGTTTCTGAGCTACAGCGCTTTGACTCGTTACTTATTGAATAACCCTCATACTAATTATGATCTTGCAAGTTTTTGAAACTGGCACTACAAGTATTCAAGTTATCCTGAATATAAAAATTATTTATATGTGAAACTAATACGTTCGAAGACGAATGGTTTGTGAGTTACAAAAGAATTGACTGGAGCAGCCATAAAACTAAATTCTTTGTTAAATATGGACAATAGAAAATTTGTATAAATCATTTGCAGTACTTAATAAACGATCGATTTACTTGTACTAATCAGTTTTCATTTCAATAAATGAAGTAATTTTCTTATTTGTTGAATGAGTTTCTATTTAAAATAACTGTGAGAAAAGTTGTGGATGTCTATTTCAAGTTCGAGCCAAAATTCTAGGGTTTTTTTTATTCCTTCCGCCTTCCTATCACACTTATTGTGTATATCAATGTAAACCAATTTGTTCGTTTTATATTATGTATAACGAACACTTAAACTTAAATTCTGGTGGAACCTTAGACGTAATACTAAGCACCGTCCATCACCTAAACCTTCTACTAGTGGATAACAACTGTTTGTTTTCTTAACTTTGATTATAGCAGCTAAGATCTCCTCGGTAGTAGCTTACTGAAAGAATTTTTCAGATTTTACCCATTTTCTTGAAAATGATATCAACGATTTCCTATAAACATAGCAAACCAAACTATACACATAATGCTATATATAACGCTTTTTTTATCAAATTCTTCCGGATAAAATAATTTTGGGAAATCTTTCTTTATGCTTACTAAGTTAAAGTAAAGTAATGTCTATTTTTTCAGGCTAAACGTCCAACTACTATTAGGTGTCGTGGCCGGAAGCGGAAGCACCTACTTTACTACTTATAACATTTTTAAACATATATAAAATTTAGCATTAATACGCGGGACTCGAACTGGGGTCCTTCCACTTACAAGTCCATGCTCATAACCACTACACCAACACCCACCCCCGTGCTTACTACAAATTACTATTTCAATGTAAAATAGTGCCTAATTTTCACTAATTCTAAATAAAATTAATAATAACTGACTATTGAAAGCTATTTTAGCTATGGTTATCACCACATAAAGTCTCTTCTAAAAAAAATTAGCTTTTTATACGTGAATTAGGTGAAACTATCATTAATAAGACTTTATAAATGACTAGTTTATAAAGTTGTCAAGTGTCTCTTAAGTAAAACAAAGGAAAGACGAGATGTTAGTATAAAGAAGTCAGTGAAGTGTCACCAGCACCAACACACAATACATCCATCCCATTTCTCTATACAATAAACTGAGCACTGAATCGATCAAAGTGCTTATTCTGTGTATGCTTTAAAACCAAAACTTAAAATACTTTAAAATAAATAGAAAATAAAAAAATTTATCGTGTGTGGATACACTGACATTACTTTCTCTTCCTGTTGACTAATTTTCTTCTAATTTATAATTTTTTCTAACTTATAACGTTTAGTTGCTCTAAACTTAATTGGTGCGAGAATTCAGGATTCTATAAGCGTGAGTTTACCCATCTTGTAAGAAAAAGTGTGAAGCTATGTTTAGTTGCAAAGGCCAGAAATAAAAAGGATGGAAATTGCGACGTGATTAACAAGCAACCACATAACCATCACCCCCCTCCAGTTGCCCTCAGGCACGCCTTAGTCTTTCATTGGCAACAACATATTTAACTTTAATTAATACTGTTTAGACGAAAGAATTGTATACGAACTAAAATAACACTTTGAAGAAAAAATATAACCCTTCCCCAAAAAATCGGGTTAAATGAATTTTCCCAGAGAAATGTTTCAAATAAATGTTGTACCACTTTACATGTGTAATTTATATAAAAAAAAATTGTTAGAGCCATTTTCGTGAAGACCCGCAATTCAGTAAAAAAAAAAAAAAAAATTAACAAAAGTGGTACTTCCGGTAAAGGAATTTTGACAGAAAAGCTTACAGAATCGGATCCCACTGTGACACCTAAACGGAATGCCAAGTTTGAACTTTTCAGTATTTTTACTTACTCTTACTCATAGTAAGAGGAAGTATTGTAATAGTGTCAAATTTTCGATACCGAGTTTTCACCGGAAATATCCGTTTTGAGGTCACCTGAGACCAAAAAAGTGGTTTATATATATATATATATATATATGTGTGTGTGTGTGTGTGTGTGAACAGCATAGCTCAAAAACGAAAAACCGTAGAATGTCAAACTTCATATTCCGTTTAGATATCACACCATGGGATCTGACAATACGTTATACGTCAAAATTCCTCAACCGGAAGTACCAGTTTACTAGTTAAAATATTTTACTTTTTTGCGATTTTCCCAAAAATGGCTCCAACAAATTTCTTGAAACTTGCTTCATCAACTACACATACAATGAGCTACAACTTTTATTTGAAACATTTCTCCAGGAAAAATGCATTTAAGGGGGACTTTTGTAGGAGAGGTGGGGTTACGGTTTCCTCTAAAGTGCTATTTCAGTTTATTAGACAATTCTGTCATCTAAATATTGTTAATTAGAATTAATTGTGTTGTAGATATTCCCGAGTTTGAAAAAAAATCTGATGACCGGAAGTGCGTTTACTTTACCACTTTACTAAATGTTTTTTTTTTTTCAACTTTTTCGCGGTTTTTCTCAAACATGGCTCCGACGATTTTTTTGGAACTTCGGAAATAAGCTATGCACACAAACATGTACAACTTTTATTTAAAACATTTCTCTGGGAAAATTCATTTAAGGGCAATTTTAAAGAGGGATTATGTTTTCGTCTAAAGTGCTAATCATAGTTGATTATACAATTCTATCACCCAAACCAAATTAACTAGAAATAAATAGATGGCCAAAATTCCGAGTTTCAAGAAAATTAGGTAACCGGAAGTGCGTTTTTACTGTACAGTTTTTTCAGTTTCCGTCGAATTTCATTAAATTTTGGTACATAGCAATAAAATTTGTCAATTATAATTTTTAGAAGAGATAGTTGTTGTGAGTGTTTCACACCAGATTTTTCATTTTTGAGTTCTGCTCACATATATACTTGGGGGAACTTTGCCCGCCGGCGCCTTCGGCGCCCAACCCCTCACCCCTCTTAACACTGCCAACAAAATCCTGTGGCAAACTGCGTGAAAATCCTTCCAGCTGAAATTGCCATATCAACGCATTTCACAAAATCGTGACACAAAATAACTTACTATATATACCATCTTACTCTTGTAAGATATATATGCTGGGCGCAAAGCCTGAAAACGGCCATTGGTCGAATTTTTTGTTTAAACCTAGGATTGGCCGTTTTAAAACGACCAAAGCTCGAATTTGAGTTCAATTTCGAACTTTGGCCATCTATAAACAGCCAAACCTAGGATTGTCTAATTAGTAAACGACCAAACTTCAATAGTATCTGAAGGCGTCGAAAATCCAGCGACGTAAGTGGTTCTCCCTGTCTCTTTTTACAGAGCGAAGCTTTTATTTCTAATAAAAGCCCAACATACACAAAGAGAGGGACCTTTTTCTTAAAAATCACTTTATCGGATTCAGAGGTCCTCAACACGTATATTTCTAGTGAAAATATAATATCGAAAATTTGGCATAGTCGCAATGCTTGCTGCTCTCTCCCTACAATAAGATAAAGTAAAAATCTGGTGTGAAACACTCACACAACTTTCTCTTACTCCTGTTCTCAAAATTATAATTGACAAAGTTTATAGTTTGTGTACCAAATATAACGAAATTCTTCGAAAACTGAAAAAGCTGTTCAGTAAAAGCGCACTTCTGGCTTAAAACTTGGAATCTTGGCCATCTATTTATTTCGAATTAATTTTGTTTGGATGATAAAATTGTATAATCAATTGTGATAGCACTTTAGGGGAATCTGTAACCCCACCCCTCCCCTAAAAGTGCCCTGAAATGAATTTTTCCAGAGAAATGTCTTAAATAAAAGATGTTGATCTTTGCATTTTTATTTTGTACACAAGTTTCAAGAAAATCGTCGCAGCCATTTTTGAGAAAATTGCGAATAAATGAAAAAAAAAAAATCATTTAGTAAAGTGTTAAAACAAATGCACTTCCGGTTATCCGATTTTTTTTTAAACTTGGAATTTCAACAACATATTTAACTCTAATTAACATTATTTAGATGACAGAATTGTCTAATAAACTGAAATAGCAGTGAAGAAGAAAACCTAACCCCCACTCCCTACCCCGGAATTGCCCTTAAATGAATTTTCCTGGAGAAATGTTTCAAATAAAAGTTATAGCTCATTGTATATGTAGTTGATATACCAAGTTTAAAGAAAATCGTCGGAGCCATTTTTGAGAAAATCGCAAAAACATAAAAAAAACAACTAGTAAAGTAGTACTTCCGGTTGTGGAATTTTAACAGATAACGCACCGTCAGATCCCATTGTGATACCTAAACGTAATATCAAGTTTGAACTTTCTACGATTTTTCGTTTTTGAGCTATGCTGTTCTCATACATACATACATACATACATACATACATACATACATACATACATACATACATACATACATACACACACACACACACACACACACACAGACCATTTGCTAAAACCACTTTTTTGGACTCAGGGGACCTCAAAACGGATATTTCCGGTGAAAACTCAATATCGAAAATTTGACACGATTACAATACTTCCTTTTACTAGGAGTAAGAAAAAGTAATAAAAAAGTGGAATATTTGGAAGAAATTGGGGAAAAAGTAAATGTAATTCTGAAAATTCGTACTTCTGATTAAACAGATTATTATATACGTAATTTATAATAATCACTAAATATAATTCTGAAAATTCGTACTTCCGATTAAACAGATTATTATATACGTAATTTATAATAATCACTAAATATAATTCTGAAAATTCGTACTTCCGATTAAACAGATTATTATATACGTAATTTATAATAATCACTAAATATAATTCTGAAAATTCGTACTTCTGATTAAACAGATTATTATATACGTAATTTATAATAATCACTAAATATAATTCTGAAAATTCGTACTTCCGATTAAACAGATTATTATATACGTAATTTATAATAATCAC
>JAAEAF010001563.1:0-18777 GCA_011037195.1 Triatoma infestans | reverse complement strand
TTTCAAGACTTACAATACTTCTTATATACCTACATTTTCCAAAGCACTGAAATCACCAACGATTTTGTCTGAACAAATGCGCACATAGAAATTGAAGCTACATAAGTTTCCACAATAATTAACTAAATTTTAAATAAATTTAAAACTCTTTTTTTTTTATGTGTGTAAACAATCCTCAGTTTGCAACCAGATTGTAAACAACGCATAGCCTTTTTTTGTACATGTAATACTATAAATTAGATAATAATATTAGAATTAGATATTTTTAAAGACTATGGCAAAATTGATAAACTAAATAACTATTTAAATTAAACAACATTCTCCATAACTTTCATGGCGCCAATTCCGTTAATGATATGCCATTATTTGTTGTGTATTGCTAAATAAGTTTAGAAAAGAACTGTTATCAATAACAAATTAACATCATAATTCCATTTGCATCTAAATGCTAAAAACAAGAAAAGCCATAAATAATTACGCAATGGTACTTCAAGTAATACACAAAATTAAAAAAAAATATATATATATGTATGAGACATTGAAAAAGAATAAACATATACCAACAAATTATTATATTTTTGATTTTATACGTTTGAAATATTCATAAAATATTGTTTAGAAGATTAAAGGATGTCATCTTCATCTAAGTAGGATATCTTTTACCATAGATGAGAATATTTTATAACATTAATGTTAATAATGATCATTTCTCTTCCTTCAATAAAAATAAAATCCCTGATTCTCTTATTGAAATTGTCACAATTTTATATGACAAATTCAAATTCAAATGAGCAGTGCAGAGCAGAATATTGCCATACTGGTTTTAGGAGCAAGTAGGCAACTATCTGAATGAGGCTTCATTGCACACCGCACGGCAGCGCTACCATCTACTGTGACATACTAGTGCAATTATTTAGAGATGAATCTAACGTTTCACCACCTATAGAAACCCCCCCAAAGGCAAAATATTTCAAATAAAAATGATAGTTTCATATTTGTACAGTAAGCATTACAAATTTAAAAAATCTGGTATGAAACCCTCACACAACTTTCTCTTACTCCAGTTCTCAAAATTATAACTGACAAATTTTATAGTTTGTGTACCAAATTTAATGAAATTCGTCAAAAAGTGAAAAAACTGTTTAGTGAAAGCGCACTTCCGGTTTACTAATTTTCTTGAAACTCAGAATTTTGGCCACCTATTTATTTCAAATTAATTTTCTTTGGATGATAGAATTGTATAATCGACCATGACAGCACTTTAGAGGAAGCTGAACCCCACCCTCCCCTAAAAGTGCCCTTAAATGAATTTTCCCAGAGAAATGTTTTAAATAAAAGTTGTAGAAAAATTATAGTTTACTTTGGGTAAGAACTTTCAAGAAAATCGGCCGAGCGATTTTTGAGAAAATTGCGAAAAAGTGAAAAAAATGATTTAGTAATGTGTTGAGGTAAACGCACTTCCAGTTATCCGATTTTTTTCAAACTCGGAATTTCTACAACATATCTAATTCTAATTAATATTATTTAGATGACAGAACTGTCTAACCTACTGAAATATCACTATAGATTTTCATCTAACCCCACCCTTTCCCCAAAACTGCCCTTAAATGAATTTCCCCAGAGAAATATTTCAAATAAAAGTTGTAGCCCGTTGTATGTGTAGTTGATATATCAAGTTTGAAGAAAATCGTCGGAGCCATTTTTTGAGAAAAACGCAAAAAAAAAAAACGTAAAAAAAAAAAACTAGTAAAGTGGTACTTCCGGTTGAGGAATCTTGACAGATAAGGTACAGTCAGATCCCGTAGTGACCTAAACGGAATATCAAGTTTTCAAAATTTCTGCGGCTTTTTCGGTTTTGGAGATAAGCGTGCAATACACACCCACACAAGACCATTTGCTAAAAAAACCACTTTTTTGGACCCAGGGAACCTCAAAACGGATATTTCCGGTGAAAACTCGATATCGAAAATTTGACACGATTACAATACTTCCCCTTACTAGGAGTAAGAGAAAGTAAAAAATTGTTGGAGGCCATTTTTAAAGAAAATTTAATGAAGTTCAGAAGCCAATAGAGTGGCACTTCTGGAAAAGCAATTTTCTTCCAACTTCGAAATCTAGCTGTACTTTAATATAATTAAGTATAAGAAATGTAAATTGTATAGAAATGACACTTTAGTGGAAAATTTAAGGTTTCAACTCATCAAAAATCCCACTAAAAATTAATTTTCCCAGAAAAAAGGTTTCAAACAAAAGTGATCGGTCTTTGTTTATCTATCAAGTATGCGAAAATTAAACAAAAAAGCGTTTGTCATATGTTTTGTTGTCATAAATTGCTAATAACGTTTTCCATTCTCTTACTCCTACCTAGTAACAGGAAGTATTGTAATTGTGTCAAATTTTCGATATCCAGTTTTCACCGGAAATACACGTATTTAGATCCCCTGAATCCAAAAAAAAGTGGTTTATAGAAAATGGTCGGTGTTTGTGTGTCTGTGTGTGAACAGCGTACCTCAAAAACAAAAAAAATCGCACAAAGTTCAAACTTGATATTCTGTTCAGGTATCACCATAGGATCCGACAGTAAGTTGTTCTGTCAAAATTCCTCAACCGGAAGTACCACTTTACTGAATAGTTTTATTCACTTTTTTTTGCGATTTTCTCTGAAATGGCTCCAACGATTTTGTTTAAACTTGATCAACTACACATACAATCTACAAATTTTATTTGCAACATTTCTTGGGGAAAATTCATTTAAGGGCACTTTTAGTGAAACGGTGGGGTTGTTTTCCTCTAAAGTGCTATCTTAGTTGATTATACACATCTATAATTCTAACATTTAAAAAAAATTAATCAGAAATAAATAGATTGCCAACGTTCCGAGTTTCAAGAAACTTAGTAAACTGGAAATACGTTTTTACTGAACAGTTTTTTCACTTTTCACGATTTACTCCTTTTTTTTCCATTTTTTTCGGGGCGCATCGCATCAACTACTAAGGTCATTAACGCCCCTTAAATTTTCCATTAGAAACATTTCCTCTAGAGCTGGGATGGCGTTCAGCCCCAATCATACTCAGTATCCAAATCGGCGTCTTTGTCTCCAAAAGCGGTCAGAGCGTGGTAAGCAGGGGTTGCTCCCGTTCTGTCTTCCTCTCTTGACCATCGTGCTTGCCGACAGAGGGGGGAGAGAGTCAAGGGAGATATGCGCCATCCAGTAGGCCATCAGTAAAAAAGGTGGGTCAATGGGTATTGCTGTCACTATGTCCATTCTAATTTTGGGTCGGATATTTTCATCGATCAAGTTTGTTCCCGTCTTTTAGTTTCTCTTCAGAGGGGACTATTTGCAACTTAGGATCTCCTACTAATTCACCTAATAATGCTCATTCCTAATCCTTTATTCACACTATTCACAAGTGGGGGTGAAGTACTTTTATATAATTTCCTTGCCCCCCCCTGTTAAAATACTAACCTAAGAACATTTGTACCAACATTTTAGCTGATAATATTTATACACACTTCATTCACACTAGGGGAGGGTACTCAATATTGCGCTCCCCATTAAAATAGAACCTAACAAACTAATTAACCTAAATCTTATTATATAAATTAATATTCTTCGGAAGGCAAATAATCCTCTGATATATGGGGAACCATCTTTCAATATATTGCGCGCAAGTCGTGTGGCAGGCCTACTCTTTGCCTTTGCGCTTGCAGTGTTGGACATTTCGGTCTTCTTTCATTCACTAAAAGATATATCCATGTGTTAAACGCGTATGCCTAATTGTGAGCCTTATAAGGATGACTGACACGAGCCTATGGAAACTCTCAACCGACCTCATTAACTCACACGATTTTACCTCCTTTAATTTTTCGTTTAGACTATTCCATTGGGTTTGCCCAGTTTCTAGCGATAACTGTTTTCGTCAATGTGTTTAGGTCAGGTGGTCGTACAGGGATGATTTAGGTTAATTAGTTGTTAGGTTCTATTTTAATGTGGAGCGAAATATTGAGTACCCTCCCCTAGTGTAAATGAAGTGTCTATGTATTTATTGGCGCGGATATATTTATCAGCTAGAATGTTGGTACAAATGTTCTTAGGTTAGTATTTTAACAGGGGGTGCAAGGAAATTGTATAAAAGTACTTCACCCTGTAATGTAATGGTGAGATGATGTGTATTTGTGGTAAGTAGCACGAGCGTTTTCCTGGAAGGGCTTGTATGTTTGCTTGAGATAGAGATAGAAGTATAAGAATAATTAAGAACACACTGGTAGATTAAATTAAATATATTCTCTAAGAGAAATTAAGTTACTTTGAATATCACAATAGCTTATAATAATTTCTTATAACGTAATACTGGTATAGCTCTGATGTTTCCACCTTGATTTCTAGCACAAGTCTAAAATAGTTTGTAATGCCTCGAGTGTGTTAGCTTGAGCTTTCAAACTAATGGCGGACTGGATGTGCCTAATTCTATCCGTGAAGGTTTCAGGAAACTCTGTGGGTAGAGACTGGATATTAGTCATTTGTTGTAGGAGGACTAGGGGTGTTTTCTCCTTACGAAATCGGGCTAGAAGTCGCTCTGAAATTAGAGGATTCGTTATGATTGTACCCTGGCGTGTAATTCGGCTTTCTGGGTGTCGTAAAATATTTTTGCAGACCCTGAGAGCCTTAGTGCTAATATTTCTAATTTCGCTGCGTCGTCCCAGCCAGAAAGACTAATTTGGTCAAGGAAATCTGTCACTTTGGCTGAATTTTCGCCATCGAAGGTAGGTAAGCTATTGATTAATTGCAAATTCCTTAAGGGACTAGGTTGATTGTTAATTGGAGGATTTGCTAATTGCTGCTGAGCAAGTAAATATTCTACAGCAGCGTCGATGCCCATGTCTTGTCCATTTATCTTATACATTTTGGAATTGAATGAATTACTTGGGGAAAGATTATATTTTTCAAGACGTCTACGTAATTGGAGTAAATTGCCTCCAACAGAAAGGTTATTATCGCGTAATATCTTTACAATTTGGGATCTATTAAGTACACTCATAAATTCAAAATTCACTAGGGATTGGGTACAGTGGTACAATTACAAAAATTTAAAAATGAAATTCACTAGAAAATTCAATGCTGAGAAAATAATTAAAAACAATCAAATTATCTGATGGATAATTTGTTTAATTATGAAATTGAAAATTGTACGTACTTTTAATTTGTGGATTCTGGTTGAAAATATCCCAAACAGCTGGCACCAATGTAATGTAATGGTGAGATGATGTGTATTTGTGGTAAGTAGCACGAACGTTTTCCTGAAAGGGCATGTATGTTTGTTTGAGATAGAGATAGAAGTATAAGAATAATTAAGAACACACTGGTAGATTAAATTAAATATATTCTCTAAGAGAACTTAACGCAGTGAAATTAGAAATATTAGAACCAAGGCTCTCAGGGTCTGCAAAAATATTTTACGACACCCAGAAAGCCGAATTACAACGCCAGGGTACAATATAACGTATCCTCTAATTTCAGAGCGACTTCTAGCCCAATTTCGTAAGGAGAAAACACCCCTAATCCTCCTATAACAAATGACTAATATCCAGTCTCTACCCACAGAGTCTCCTGAAACCTTCGCGGATAGAATTAGGCACATCCAGTCCGCCATTAGTTTGAAAGCTCAAGCTAACCCACTCGAGGCATTACAAACTATTTTAGACTTGTGCTAGAAATCAAGGTGGAAACATCAGAGCTATACCAGTATTACGTTATAAGAAATTATTATAAGCTATTGTGATATTCAAAGTAACTTAATTTCTCTTAGAGAATATATTTAATTTAATCTACCAGTGTGTTCTTAATTATTCTTATACTTCTATCTCTATCTCAAACCAACATACAAGCCCTTTCAGGAAAACGCTCGTGCTACTTACCACAAATACACATCATCTCACCATTACATTACAACTCCCACTTGTGTATAGTGTGAATAAAGGATTAGGAATGAGCATTATTAGGTGAATTAGTAGGAGATCCTAAGTTGCAAATAGTCCCCTCTGAAGAGGAACTAGAAGACGGGAACAAAGTTGATCGATGAAAATATCCGACCCAAAAAAAGAGAAATTTCCTTAAATTTGGTATACTAACTATAAAATTTGTCAATTATAATTTATAAACTGCAGTAAGAGAAAGTTGTGCGAGTGTTTCACATCAGATTTTTTTCTTACTCTGGGGCCTCAAATCATGTATTTCCAATGAAAACTCACAAGTTCGCAGTACCTCCTATAACTAAATATAGTGTTAATAATATAAAGTAAAATGCGTGTTTACATGTTTCATGCAAATTAGTGATAATGATACACTTTGTTATTATTCATATTTATTACGTTTTATTTTAAGTGAATAAAAACTTGATTTAATTGAACAATAGTGAACAATAGAGATGGAGGAAGAGAAAAAAAACAATCAAAAACGCCATTTGTTCATTTTTTTGTTTTCTTATGTTTTTGCTTGGAGCAGCTTTCACGATCGTGTCAGTTTTTCCGAAATTGAGTTTACTATAGAATATCAATTCAAAAAAAATTTTTTTTTTATCTACAAATAAACTAAAGATAGAGGTAGTGCTATTTTTACAATTTGCATGTTTTATTTCAAAAGCCAAATTTATTTGAGAAGGAAGGAATAATATGTTCGTTAGTGATATATAATACGTTCGTTAGTAATAATATGTAACAGTTTGTGAACGAAAGGAAATGAATTTTTAAGAAACTTAAATACTATGAATTTCCTACCACGGAAGGAAGTGATAAATTCAGAATAGTAATGAATGTGTTAGAGAAAGGTAAGGATTAGGAACTACAACCTCACAACGTTGCTATTTAATTTAATTAAAATCTACACCATCATTTTTATAGCCAGCCCAACTAAAACATTTTAACGTTCGATTTTTTAAGAAAAATTTCTTGATTAAATTGTATTAATTAGAGGAGAGGAAGTTGTGTGAGGGTTTCACAACAGATTTTTTTTTTTACAAATCTGTATAAGCTTCTCATAAATATGCATAGATTGATGAAAGCGTATTGCAACAACATAACGCGCCATAGCAATAATTGCAGTCATAATTATTCCCAGAATATGACCGGCGTGGGGGGGGGGGGTGAAATTGTTCGCTTCCGAGATTGTTCTCCCCATGCCCCTGATATCCAACTAAACGAACATCAGTCGCCAGCGCAGCCTTATATTTTATTGCAGAATGGTAGAAGATCCGAAGTAATGGCGTAAGGAAAAAAAAAGACAAAATATTTTCTTGATTATTTCTAGATATGTCGATATGTTTAGGTTTCAATAAAATAATAAATCTGGAGTTATTCGTTAAGACATCAAAAATTTATTGAGAATAGATAGTCGGTTTATCTTGTATCAAAGATAGTTAATGTACCTTGATTATTTGCTTCGAAATGCTGGTATATCAAGTGAAAAAAAAATACCTTGAATGCAAAATATTAAAAATATTTTTTTAAACTATGAGGATTCAGTTTTTTAAAGTAATACAAATATTCTACATTTCCTTAAATAAATTCTCTTTTCATTATATATGATATTTTATAATTTTCTAAATTGAATGAACCCAAGTCGCAATAATAAGTCTACTTTATAAAAAAAAATAAAAATCTGTTCTCAAATCTTACTCCTATTCTCAAAATTATAATTGACAAATTTTTATAGTTTGTGTACCAAATTTAACGAAATTCGTCGAAAACTGAATAAACTGTTCAGTAAAAGCGCACTTCCGGTTTACTAAATTTCTTAAAACTTGGAATTTTGGCCATCTATTTATTTCTAATTAATTTTGTTTGGATGATAGATTTGTATAATAAACTGTGATAGCACATTATAGAAAAACACAACCCCTCCCCTTCCATAAAGGTGCCATTAAATGAATTTTCCCAGAGAAATGTTTTCAATAAAAGTTGCAGATCTTCGTATGTTTAGTTTATGTACGGAGTTTCAACAAAATCGTCGGAGACATTTTTCGAGAAAATCGAAAAAAAAGAAAAAATCATTTAGTAAAAGTGGTAAAGTTAACGCACTTCCGGTTATCCGATTTTTTCAAACTCGAATTTCGACAACATATTAATCTAATAACTTATGTAGAGGACCGAATTGTCATAATGAAATAAACACTTTAGATGAAAACCTAACTCCACCCCTCCCCCAAAAGTGCCTTAAATGCATTTTCCTGGAGAAATGTTTCAAATAAAAGTTGTAGCTCTTTGTATGTGTGGTTGATGTACTAAGTTTAAAGAAAATCGTCGGAGCCATTTTTGAGAAAAGTAAAAAAGCTAAAAAGCAAAAAAGTAAAAAATCTAACTAGTAAAGTGGTACTTCCGGTTGAGGAATTTTGACAGATAACGTACAGTCAGATCCCATGGTGACCCCTAAACGGAATATCAAATATTTCAACTTTCTACGATTTTTCATTTTTGAGCTATGCTGTCCACATACATACATACATACATACATACCCACAAACATACATATATCACACACACACACACAAACACCACACCCAACCCCCTACCCCTTCCCCAGAATTGCCCTTTAAAGATTTTCCCGGAGAGAGAAATGATTCCAAATTAAAAGGTGTAAGCTCATGGGTTGTAGTTGATATACCAAGTTTAAAGAAAATTGTTGAAGCGATTTTTGAGAAAAACGTAAAAAAAAAAAAAAAACTAGTAAAATGGTACTTCCGGTTGGGGAATTTTGACAGATAACGTATTGTCAGATCCCATGGTGACACCTAAACGTAATATCAAGTTTCATGTTTCTGCGGTTTTTCGTTTTTGAGCTATGCTGTTACATACATACATACATACATACATAACACACACACACACACAGACCATCTGCTAAAAACCACTTTTTTGGACTCAGGGGACCTCAAAACGGATATTTCCGGTGAATACTCGATATCGAAAATTTGACATGATTACAATCCTTCCTCTTAGTAGGAGTAAGAGAAAGTAAAAAAGTTGTAGATTTTTCTATGTGTAATTGAATTACACACTTTGAAGAAAATCTTTGGAGCCATTTTTGAGAAAATCGCAATAAAGTGAAAAAAAACAATTTAGTAAAGTGGTATTTCCGCTTAAGGAATTTTTACAGATGACCTAATGTCAGATCCCATGGTGTTACCTAAAACCGGAATATCTAGTTTCAACATTCTAAGATTTTTCGTTTTTTAGCTATGCTGTTGACATACACACACTATTTAGTAAAAACCACTTTTTTTGGACTCACTGGGACCTCAAAACGGATATTTCCGGTAAAAAAAACTCGTTATCGAAAATTTGGCACGATTACAATACTTCCTCTTACTTCCTCTTACTTAAAAAAGAAGAAATTAAAAAAAATTCTGTTAAACTGAATTTGCTCTGTGCACGTCTGTGTTATCACACTGTCTGACAAACGCATCCTAAAGATGGACGAACGCCCGAAACCGGTAGATGACCACAAAATGAAGCAGGGCTACCACGGAAGATATCTCTGATGAAAAAATTCTGTTTTACCATATATTTTAAAACGGAAATAATTTTACACATACTATTATAATTATAATCTTAAATGATTGATAAATGCTGTCTAGAACCGTTTTTAGAAAGTGCAGTGGCCCACTGCCACTCATGTGGACCACTCTCATTTTAAAACTAAGAAAGCTTGTACAAATTTAAATGTACAAATGTTAAATGTTGTTTAAATGTGGTGCAGGACCCTCAATATCCCTCTATAATGAATATATCACCAAAATGTTTCAAATAAAAGAGATACGTTTCTATCTATGTAGCAAGAATTCCAAGAACCAGAAAATCATTATAACCGTTTTCAAGAAAATCCCCCCCCCCACACACACACAAACTCAAAAATCCATTCCGTAAAGTCGCACTTCCGTTAAAACAGATTTTCTTTAAATTTGAAATTCTATCAATGCTTCTAATATGTATTAATAGGTGGTAAAACCGTATGGTACTTTAGAGGAAAGTATGACGCTACTGTTTCCCCCACAATACCTAAAACATCAATTTTCCGGCTGGAAAATTCGGAGAACAGGCGCACATTTACTGTGAATACCGCCCGAGCATATCATAAGCATTAGCAGTCATGGTGGTCTAACTGAAATGTTTTCAATTTGAGCAAGAAATATTTATAAATCTACGTAAACTAACTGATTTGCCGTTTAGCTATCCAAATTAAATATCACTACCAAACAAATTAATATTAATTTGTTTAAAATATTACCTGAACAATTGTAACAACGCCAGATCCTAGCAGACGTACAGTTTTATTAAATCGGTTTTCAAGGTACTATAATGCAAACAAATTAAAAACATTGTTGTGGTGGTTAGTTCCGCAGAGCTGGAAAGCATCCGAGACATTTTCCGTGGTAGCCCGCTTCATTTTGTGGTCATCGACGGTTTCGGCGTTCCGCCCATCTTTCAGGATGCGTATTTTCAGGACAGTGTGACAAACAGACTTGCACAGAGCAAACTCGTTTCACACTCGGAGTCTGTGTTTCCACTGTCTGAAAAAAACAAGCATGCCTGAAGATGGTGGAAGTCACGAAAACCGAGTAGCTGACCACAAAATGAAGCAGGCTACCATGGAAAATGTCTCTGAAAATAAAAAAACAATTACAGTAAAACATAGCAATGCACTACAAATATGCATTAAATATGTAATATTGAATAATTAGGATTATAGATAAATATCTATATTACAAGAGGGTCATTCAATAAGTACTGTAGATAAAGAAGTGAAAATTAAAGAATATTTGTTTAAATACACGAATCATCAGTGGCGTGCTTCTCATCAGTTTAAACATGTGCAAGATGGGATCTCAAATAACCAAGATAGACTTCAAACAATGTTATTTGGGAAGGAAGTGGATTTTTGAAATAATTGAATCTAATTGTCCAAGCCTGGATCGGAACGATCTCCGCTAAAGTGGAAAAAAGTCAAGAATCCACAAACGTACTGGCAAAGTATTGCTAATGATATACTGGGAAGTCAATGGTTCAATTTTATCATTTTTTGCAAGGTGAGTCTACTATCAACAGTCAGTTCAGTTGACAAGTGAGAAAATAAACTGAAACTGGGATCCTGAGAAACAGCGTGTTTATCGAGGAAAGGGCTCACTTCAGAGAGAATATGGCCTTCACTTTGTGCGCAATCGATATTTGAACTGATTGAAATAGGCTCGGAAGTTCGGCACCGTCAGATTTCCTTCTGTTTGGTCCACTAACAGAACATACAAGAAGACAAAGAATTTTTACAGTAGGGATAAAAAAATAAATAAAAAATGTATTAGCGGTTTATATTAGAAATATCTAAATTGTGGAATTCGTTTAGTATATTATTGGATAACGTTCAAACTCTAACCATATGTTTATTTATCTATTGAATTACCTAGTTATTTCAAATAAAAGTGATAGGTATTTATATGTGTACACAGTATACGAAGTTTAAAGAAAATCGTTGGAGCCGTTTTAGAGAAAATCACGAAAAACTGTAAGAAAAAAAATAAACATTCAGTGAAGTGGCACTTCCGGTTGATGGATTTTGCCCGAAATTTTCATGTCTGATACTATGGTAATGCCTAAACGGATTATCAAGTTCCAGCATTGATTATCCAAGTTTCGTTTATGAGATATATAGACCATTCGCAAAAAACATTTTTTTTTTTTTTCTTATTCAGAGGAATCAAAAACATGAATTTATTGGTGAAAACTCAATTTTCAAAAAATCGAGAGTTTGCGTTGTGATAAGTTGGCATGTTATGAGCCTAACTGAATCCAAATAATTGTAAACATTAACTACATACCTGTATTGTATGAGTGTTGCAAACTGTCAGTGGTGTGCTGGTCTAGGTTTTTTTTTTTTGTTGGAACAGATGTTGAAATCTCAGAATAAGTACTATATTACCTTCTTCAGGATCCTTGTGCGATGATTAGAAGTTTTGATGTGCCTAATAACTTGCCAGTCCTGAGTATCATGCAGATCTCCTCGCGCTGATCTTCCTATTTATTTTACAACCTAGATGTGATATTTCAGCTCACGCTGAGCATAAATTCTAATTTTTATCTATCTTGTCTTCCTAGAGAGATGCGTCGCATTGTGACAGGGATTCGTCGAATGCAAAGAATTAGTATGAACTCTTATGTTAAACAAAATAACATGTGTTAACATTCAATACAATCGATGGACTGTAAGTTAGGAAAATCTTATATGTTAATATATGTATTGTGGGCAGACACTGGCCTAAGGTGTTAAATGCTTTTAAATGACTAGGCAATTCAAATGGAAGGGCAAAGTTTAAAAACTTTGACAGAACCCATATAAATTTTATTCCTAGAAAATTAAAAATTGTTTACTTTCTCAGAGTCTCCTAGTATTGGGATCGTTTTTAATGCCTGATCTATGTGTTTGTGTGAACAAAATATTTCGCAAACAAAACTGAAAAATCGCAAAAAAGTTGAAACTTGGTATTACGATTAGATATCATCACCGCATCTGACAGAAATATTTAGGTTAAAATGCCAATACGATTTTGGTGAATGTCCCGTCCCTTCTTCTGTTTTTCAATTTTTCATGAATTCCTCAACAAAAATGGCTCTAACGATTTTTTCAAAACTATGAAATACTATGTACATACATAAATACCTATCACTTTTACTTAAAAATTTTTATTCCAGAATGAGGGGACCCCTCAGATGTAATGTTCCACTCTAAAGTTCCACTTCAGTAAAAAAAATCTGATATGAAACACTCACACAACTTTCTCTTACTCCAGTTTTCAAAATTGTACCTAATTGACAAATTTTATGGTTTGTGTACCAAATTTGATGAAATTCGTTGGAGTATAGTCGAAAACTGAAAAAAAATGTTCAAGAAAAGCGCACTTCCGGTGTTCTGATTTTCTTCAAACTCGGAATTTCTACAATATGTTTAATTCTAATTAATATTATTTAGCTGATAGAATTGTGTAATAAACTGAAATAGCACTTTAGAGGACAACCCAACCACCCACCCCCTCCCCTAAAAGTGCCCTTAAATGCAATCCCAGAAAAATGTTTTAAATAAAAATTGTAGCTCTTTGTGTGTGTAGTTGATGTAATAAGTTCAAAGAAAATCGTTGGAGCCATTTTTGAATAAAAGCAAAAAAATGAAAAACAAACATTTTTGTAAAGTGGTACTTCCGGTTGAGCAATTTTGACCTACTGTCAGATCCCATGGTGATACCTAAACGGAATATTAAGTTTGAACTTTCTACGATTTTTCGTTTTTTGAGCTATGCTGTTCACATACATATATATATATATATATATATACCATTTGCTAAAAACCACTTTTTTGGACCCAGGGGACCTCAGAACGAATATTTCCGGTGAAAACTTGATATCGAAAATTTGGACGATTACAATACTTCCTCTTAATAGGAGTAAGAGAAAGTAATATACTTATATACCTATATAATATTAAGTTTACATTAGAAGCTTTACTAGAGTTCCAAATTTGAAGAAAATAAGTTGACCGGAAGTGTGAATTAAAGAATCAATTTTTGAGTTACTTGAATTTTCTCGAAAACAATTATAATGGTAACGATTTTCTTAAAACTTGGAATGCCTAACTTCACTGATATAAACGTATCACTTATAATTGTAACATTTTACCCACCCTCCCACCCAAAATGGATTTTAAGGGTTCTACGGAATTTGTGGCATTTGATTTCAAATGTTATTTAGTTTGTTCAATGTTATTGGCGCTGGCTTTGGACTATAATGTAATCAATTACTCCAAGTACTTCCTATCATGGGCAAGGCATATATACTTACACCATCTCTATGTAGGACAAATGAATCAATGAAGTGTAATAAAAATTTTTCATTTTATATAATATAATTGTATTAACAGTAAGTAAGAGAGCGTCGTGTGTTTCAACCCAGTTTAAATTTTTTTTTCTATTAATGTATTAAATTAAATTGTTTACGTAGTATCTTGTTTCTAATTTAGATATATAAAAATTATTTACTTAATCTATTTTTTTGAATGAGTTTATTTCTCTAATTATAATTAAATATTTTATATAATGAGTACTACTGAAGGTATTAATTTATCATTAATCTTAACTTGAAGAGTTCAAATATCAACGATCGTAATTTATATATCATTTGGATTACAGTTATAGTATTTATTTCTTGAATAACGTTTTTTAAAAAAAAAACAACAACAACACAAGGGATATATCCAGATATCGTATTGTGTTACATTCAATCTATCGCCTGATTTCTCTGCAACAAGTTGCACTAGCTATTGATTTGAATTTGGACCTTTCTTCCATCCTCGTTTCCTTACTTTTCTTTCATATTCAATTTGGTTTTGTTTTTGCCAAATTATAATCCAAACCATGTCATAGGAATTGCTTTTAATAAACTTTATGACCAAGTGTTACCTATTGCAGAATAGCTTCTTAAAAATCATTTAATATTTTTTAAAATTTATCAATGATGACTTATTTTTAAGAAATCACCCTTTCAGCGAAGTTACCTTCTTCAAATTGATTCTCTTTTGTTGTGGTTGGTTCCGCAGAGCTGGAAAGCATCAGAGATACTTTCCGCGATAGCCAGCTACTTTTTGTGGCCATCGACCGGTTTCGGGCGTTCACCCATCATCAGGATGCTTTTTGTCAGTGTGATAACATAGACTTGTATAGAGCTCTATGTTATCAACTAAATTTGCTCTGTGTAAGTCTATGTTATCACACTGTTCTGACAAAAAGCATCCTGATGATGGGCGAACGTCCAAAGCCGGCCAGTAACCACAAAAAGAAGCAGGCTATCATGGAAAATATCGCTGATGATTCTCTGGTCTGTATTTTTACTTTCTCTTACTCCTACTAAGAGGAATTATTGTAATCGTGCCAAATTTTCGATATCAAGTTTTCACCGGAAATATCCGTTTTGAGGTCCTCTGAGTCCAACAAAGTGGTTTTAGCAAATGGTCTATGCGTGTGTGTGTGTGTGTGTGTATTATGTATGTGAAAGCAAAGCTCGAAAACGAAAAATTATAGAAAGTTCAAACTTGATATTTCGTTTAGGTATCACCATGGGATCTGACGGTGCGTTATCTGTCAAAATTCATCAACCAAAAGTACCACTTCACCAGTGTTTTTTTTTACTTTTTTGCGATATTCTCAAAAATGGCTCCGACGATTTTCTTGAACCTTAGTACATCCACTACATATACAATGAGCTACAACTTTTATTTGAAAAATTTCTATGGGAAAATTCATTTAAGGGCACTTTTGTGGGAGGGGGTAGGGTTAGGTTTTCCTCTAAAGTGCTATTTCAGTTTACTATACAATTCTGTCATACAAATAAATTTAATTAAAATTAAATATGTTGTTGAAATTCCGAGTTTGAAATAAACAATGAGCGCTTTGCCGGAAATGCGTTTTTACTGGAATGTATTTTTCCGTTTTCTAGTATTTTCTCGAAAATGGCTTCAACGATTTTTTTAAAAGTAAGAATGTGTACTATACATATAATGAGCTACAACTTTTATTTGAAACATGTCTCCTGATAATGTCATTTAACGGGGCTTCTTGGGGAGGGGTGGGGTTATGTTTTTCTAATGTGCTATCATAGTTGATTATGCAATTCTACCATCCAAACAAAATTAATTAGAAATAAATAGATGGACAAATTTCCGAGTTTCAAGAAAATTAGTAAACCGGAAGTGCGCTTTTACTGATCAGTTTTTTTAGTTTTCGACGAACTTGGACGAATTTCATTAAATATGGTATACTAATTATAAAATTTGTCAATTTTAATCATGAAAACTGGAGTAAGAGAATGTTGTGTGAGTGTTTCACACCAGATTTTTTTTTTGCAGTGCATCCACTCCAAGAGTATAGCAAAACTAAAGGTGAAAGTGAGTCGTTTATTTTGTTCTGAGTTACCTTGGGTTTGGTAGAAAACTGTTCACACAAGATGTCCCTCCATCAACTACACCTGAAAGGCCAGCATATTATAAGAAGAGTGTCAAAGTATTAGATTGTTCGTAATATGTATGATGTATGTAATTGACATGACCGCGAACACGCCATTAGTTCTCGGTATAGCTGTCAAGATATATTTTAATACTAAAAATGAAAGCCCCCCCCCTGTAGTAAATAATAAAATTCAAGTGTTTTCTATTAAATATTTTTTTAAATTCAATTTATTTTACACAGTTCATATGGCCTGATTATTTGGGTAAAATATGGCAAAAAAAAATTCAAGTTGTTTTTTAAAGTTTCATTGTTTGGATTTTATTTTATTTTTTTTTTAAGTGGTTTCCACCTTAGTATGATAATTCACCGCAAATAATCAGACAAACTAAGCTGGAAGATAAACACTGAATTCTAAATGTAAATATCAACGAATGGGAAAGTAGGGCGAATGTTTATCCATTATTGAGTTTACAAAACGTTTTTAATATTACTAATAATAATTAATCAAGTACAATTGATATGTGGTAACACTTATTGATCAACATTTACCATTACATTCATTTTTTTTACTATCTAAATAGACTGTCTAGGTTTACTGATAAAATAACTGGTTTAATTTAAGTTATAGAATAAAAAAAAAAAAAAATACTGATTACAGAAATATGATTTATATACCCTAGATAAACTGATAAAGTTCTTATAACAATAATAGCAAAGTGGAAAACTTTTATTATTAAACTTTATCACGTGTAGGGTTACAATATTAAATATTATATTATCTAAATAATACGTATTTGCCTGAAAAAGAAAAATAAAATTAACTGTTGTTGGAGGAAAGGGAATAGCTAAGTGGTTAGCGTACTGGACTCACACGCGGAGGTCCCGGGTTCGAGTCCAGCTGTCCCTTAGATTTTTTTCTTCAGACACAGCCTCTACACCTCACTGGCCGGTGATGAACAGTGTTGTCTGTAACGAGAGAACACTGTCCGGAGGCCGGCAGTGCACTGAGAAGGCTCCGGGCGGCAAAGACCATAGATATTGACGCGCCTTAAATTAAAAAAAAAAAAAAAAAATTGCTGTTAGAAGAAGTATAGTAATCGTGTCAAGATTTCGAAATTGAATTTTCACCAGAAATACACGTTTTGAAGGACCCCTGAGTCCTAAAAGTGGTTTTTACAAAATGGTCTCAGTGTGTATGTGTGTGTGCATGTGAGCAGCATAACATAAAAATGAAACATCCCAGCAAGCACAAAGTATTGGTATCACCATGGAATCCTACAGGAACTTTACTTGTCAAAATTCTTCAACCGGAAGTACCACACCATTCAATTGATTTTTCAACTTTCTGCCTTTTGGACTTTTCGCGAAAACGGTTCCAAATATTTTCTTAAAATTCAGTATATTAACTATACATACAACTTTTATTTGAAACATTTGTGTGGGAAAATTCATTTAAGGTAGCTTTTCGGGGAGGGATAGGATTATGGTTTCCTCTAAAGTGCTATTTCAGTTTATTACACAATTCTGTCATCTAAACAATATTAATTAGAATTAAATTTGTTGTCGAAATTCCGAATTTGAAGCAAATTGGATGACCGGAAGTGCGCTTTTCCTGAAAGTAGTTATTAGTTTTTCTGCTATTTTCTCTAAACCAGCTCAAACGATATTTCTTTAAACTACATATATCAACTACCCTATACAAAGACCTACAATTTTTATTTCCTACATTTCTCTGGTAAAATTAATTTAAGGGGTTTTGGGGGGAGGAGGAGGTTTATGGTTTCCTCTAAAGTGCTATTTCAGTTTAACAATGTGCTTACAATTCTCGCCACTAAATAATATTAATTAGAATTAATAAAAAGTTGCCAAAATTCCCAGTTTGAAGAAAATCGGTTTACCTTCAGTAAGTGCGACTTTACTGAAGAGGTTTTTCAGTTTTTTTGTGATTTTCTCCATAAAAATGTCGATGGTTTTAAACACTAATAACACTACGTAAAATTTGATTTTTTTTTATTTGATTAATTAATGAAACCAGTACTTATTAAAGGACTGGAATGTATGCTGTGTAAAAATATGTCAGTACATACTTTCATCGCACATTACATATATGTCCTTACATACATCAAGTTATAGTCACGCATAGTCTAAGGAGTGGCCCAATTGTCGAGAATAAACATATTATTTAAATGTGACATTGAATAAGAACCATTAAGTAGCTATTAGTTTCTATTTCATGAGAAATTTTATTTCTAAAAATTATCTTGGTATTGTTTAATAACATTAGTTTTTTTTATTTTCTTTTACTCCTAGTAAGAAAAGGAAGTTTTGCGATCGCGCCAAATTTGCGAAATTGAGTTTTCACCGGAATACACGTTTTGGGGTTCCTTGAATACAAAAAGAAATTATTTTAGCGAATGATCTGTAAGTGTGTGTTGTTTTAACATTACGTTAAGTTTTAACGCATTAAGTTGGTATTACATTTAGTTATACTGCATCAGATACGAAGATTTCGGGCAAAATCTATCAACCGAAGCTGAACCTTTTACTGAATGCTCCAGCGATTTCCTTTAAACTTCCTATACTATCTACTACACACATAAATACCTATTTGTTGTGGTGGTTGGTTCCGCAGAGCTGGAAAGCATCAGAGACATTTTCCGTGGTAGCCTGCTTCGTTTTCTCAGTTAGTGTGAAGCTAAGTCTCTGTACGAGTCTGTGTTGGCACACTGTCTGAAAAAACGAATCC